>JAJIBD010033239.1:0-13649 GCA_021461705.1 Cryptotis parvus | reverse complement strand
TCAAGGCTGGAACCAAGGCACTTTGCCTTGGTTCCCCTTGATGGAGTTTCCCCCTTCCTTGGGGGCCTTGGGGTCGGGGAGACGCAAGAATTACAAACACACCTGTGGGGAGTCGAGGCGTTTCCCGGGAACTCAGGGCGCACGGGTCGGGGTCAGTCCGGGCTGGAACCAAGGCACTTTGCCTTGGTTCCTGTGATGGAGTTTCCGCCTTCCCTGGGGCAGCTTGGGGTCCGAGGAGACGCAAGAATTACACACACACCTTGGGGAGTCGAGGCGTTTCCCAGGAATTCAGGGCGCACTGGTCGGGGTCAGTACTGGCTGGAGCCAAGGCACTTTGCCTTGGTTCCTGTTGATGGAGTTTCCGCCTTCCCTGGGGCAGCTGTGGGGGAGTCGAGGCGTTTCCCGGGAACTCAGGGCGCACGGGTCGGGGTCAGTCCTGGCTGGAACCAAGGCACTTTGCCTTGGTTCCCGTTGATGGAGTTTCCGCTCTTCCCTGGGGCAGCTTGGGTGTCCGCTGGAGACGCAAGAATTACACACACACCTGTGGGGGAGTCGAGGCGTTTCCCGGGAACTCAGGGCGCATGGGTCGGGGTCAGTCCGGGCTGGAGCCAAGGCACTTTGCCTTGGTTCCAGTTGATGGAGTTTCCGCCTAGCCCTGGGGGAAGCTTGGGGTCCGCGGGAGATGCAAGAATTACACACACACCTGTGGGGGAAGTCGAGGCGTTTCCCGGGAACTCAGGGCGCACGGGTCGGGGTCAGTCTGGGCTGGAACCAAGGCACTTTGCCTTGGTTCCCGTGGATGGAGTTTCCGCTCTTCCCTGGGGCAGCTGTGGGGGAGTCGAGGCGTTTCCCGGAACTCAGGGTGCACGGGTCGGAGTCACTCCAGGCTGGAACCAAGGCACTTTGCCTTGGTTCCCGTTGATGGAGTTTCCGCTCTTCCCTGGGGCAGCTGTCGGGGAGTCGAGGCGCTTCCCGGGAACTCAGGGTGCACGGATGGGTCACTCCAGGCTGGAACCAAGGCACTTTTCCTTGGTTCCCGTTGATGGAGTTTCCGCTCTTCCCTGGGGCAGCTTGGGGTCCGCGGAGACGCAAGAATTACACACACTCCTGTGGGGAAGTCGAGGCGCTTCCCGGGAACTCAGGGGCGCACGGGTCGGGGTCAGTCCGGGCTGGAACCAAGGCACTTTGCCTTGGTTCCCGTTGATGGAGTTTCCGCCTTCCCTGGGGCAGCTTGGGGTCCGCGGAGACGCAAGAATTACACACACACCTGTGGGGGAAGTCGAGGCGTTTCCCGGGAACTCAGGGCGCACGGGTCGGGTCAGTCCGGGCTGGAGCCTAGGCACTTTGCCTTGGTCCCGTTGATGGAGTTTCCGCTCTTCCCTGGGGCAGCTGTGGGGAGTCGAGGCGCTTCCCGGGAACTCAGGGCGCACGGGTCGGGGTTTGTCCGGGCTGGAACCAAGGCACTTTGCCTTGGTTCCCGTTGATGGAGTTTCCGCCTTCCCTGGGGCAGCTTGGGGTCCGCGGAGACGCAAGAATTACACACACACCTGTGGGGAGTCGAGGCGCTTCCCCGGGAACTCAGGGCGCACGGGTCGTTTGGGCTGGAACCAAGGCACTTTGCCTTGGTTCCCGTTGATGGAGTTTCCGCTCTTCCCTGGGGCAGCTTGGGGTCCGCGGAGACGCAAGAACTACACACACACCCTGTGGGGAGTCGAGGCGTTTCCCGGGAACTCAGGGCGCACGGGTCGGGGTCAGTCCGGGCTGGAGCCAAGGCACTTTGCCTTGGTTCCTGTTGATGGAGTTTCCGCCTTCCCTGGGGCAGCTTGGGGTCCGCGGAGACGCAAGAATTACACACACACCTGTGGGGGAGTCGAGGCGCTTCCCGGGAACTCAGGGCGCACGGGTCGGGGTCAGTCCGGGCTGGAACCAAGGCACTTTGCCTTGGTTCCCGCGGATGGAGTTTCCGCCTTCCCTGGGGCAGCTGTGGGGGGAGTCGAGGCGCTTCCCGGGAACTCAGGGCGCACGGGTCGGGTCAGTCCGGCTGGAACCAAGGCACTTTGCCTTGGTTCCCGCTGATGGAGTTTCCGCCTTCCCTGGGGCAGCTTGGGGTCCGCGGAGACGCAAGAATTACACACACACCTGTGGGGGAGTCGAGGCGTTTCCCGGGAACTCAGGGCGCACGGGTCGGGGTCAGTCCGGGCTGGAACCAAGGCACTTTGCCTTGGTTCCCGTTGATGGAGTTTCCGCTCTTCCCTGGGGCAGCTTGGGGTCCGCGGAGACGCAAGAATTACACACACACCTGTGGGGGGGAGTCGAGGCGCTTCCCGGGAACTCAGGGCGCACGGGTCGGGGTCAGTCCGGGCTGGAGCCAAGGCACTTTGCCTTGGTTCCCGTTGATGGAGTTTCCGCCCTTCCCTGGGGCAGCTTGGGGTCCGCGGAGACGCAAGAATTACACACACACCTGTGGGGGAAGTCGAGGCGCTTCCCGGGAACTCAGGGCGCACGGGTCGGGGTCAGTCCGGGCTGGAACCAAGGCACTTTGCCTTGGTTCCCGTTGATGGAGTTTCCGCCTTCCCTGGGGCAGCTGTGGGGAGTCGAGGCGCTTCCCCGGGAACTCAGGGCGCACGGGTCGGGGTCAGTCCGGGCTGGAACCAAGGCACTTTGCCTTGGTTCCCGTTGATGGAGTTTCCGCCTTCCCTGGGGCAGCTTGGGGTCCGCGGAGACGCAAGAATTACACACACACCTGTGGGGGAGTCGAGGCGCTTCCCGGGAACTCAGGGCGCACGGGTCGGGGTCAGTCCGGCTGGAACCAAGGCACTTTGCCTTGGTTCCCGTTGATGGAGTTTCCGCCTTCCCTGGGGCAGCTTGGGGTCCGTGGAGACGCAAGAATTACACACACACCTGTGGGGGGAGTCGAGGCGTTTCCCGGGAACTCAGGGCGCACGGGTCGGGGTCAGTCCGGGCTGGAGCCAAGGCACTTTGCCTTGGTTCCCGTTGATGGAGTTTCCGCCTTCCCTGGGGCAGCTGTGGGGGAGTCGAGGCGCTTCCCGGGAACTCAGGGCGCACGGGTCGGGTCAGTCCGGGCTGGAACCAAGGCACTTTGCCTTGGTTCCCGTTGATGGAGTTTCCGCCTTCCCTGGGGCAGCTTGGGGTCCGCGGAGACGCAAGAATTACACACACACCTGTGGGGGAGTCGAGGCGTTTCCCGGGAACTCAGGGCGCACGGGTCGGGGTCAGTCCGGGCTGGAACCAAGGCACTTTGCCTTGGTTCCCGTTGATGGAGTTTCCGCCTTCCCTGGGGCAGCTTGGGGTCCGCGGAGACGCAAGAATTACACACACACCTGTGGGGGAGTCGAGGCGCTTCCCCGGGAACTCAGGGCGCACGGGTCGGGGTCAGTCCGGGCTGGAACCAAGGCACTTTGCCTTGGTTCCCGTTGATGGAGTTTCCGCCTTCCCTGGGGCAGCTTGGGGTCCGCTGGAGACGCAAGAATTACACACACACCTGTGGGGGAGTCGAGGCGTTTCCCGGGAACTCAGGGCGCACGGGTCGGGGTCAGTCCGGGCTGGAGCCAAGGCACTTTGCCTTGGTTCCCGTTGATGGAGTTTCCGCCTTCCCTGGGGCAGCTTGGGGTCCGCGGAGACGCAAGAATTACACACACACCTGTGGGGGGGGGAGTCGAGGCGCTTCCCCGGGAACTCAGGGCGCACGGGTCGGGGTCAGTCCGGGCTGGAACCAAGGCACTTTGCCTTGGTTCCCGTTGATGGAGTTTCCGCCTTCCCTGGGGCAGCTGTGGGGGAGTCGAGGCGCTTCCCGGGAACTCAGGGCGCACGGGTCGGGGTCAGTCCGGGCTGGAACCAAGGCACTTTGCCTTGGTTCCCGCTGATGGAGTTTCCGCCTTCCCTGGGGCAGCTTGGGGTCCGCGGAGACGCAAGAATTACACACACACCTGTGGGGGAGTCGAGGCGCTTCCCGGGAACTCAGGGCGCACGGGTCGGGGTCAGTCCGGGCTGGAACCAAGGCACTTTGCCTTGGTTCCCGTTGATGGAGTTTCCGCCTTCCCTGGGGCAGCTTGGGGTCCGCGGAGACGCAAGAATTACACACACACCTGTGGGGGAGTCGAGGCGTTTCCGGGAACTCAGGGGCGCACGGGTCGGGGTCAGTCCGGGCTGGAACCAAGGCACTTTGCCTTGGTTCCCGTTGATGGAGTTTCCGCCTTCCCTGGGGCAGCTTGGGGTCCGCGGAGACGCAAGAATTACACACACACCTGTGGGGGGAGTCGAGGCGCTTCCCGGGAACTCAGGGCGCACGGGTCGGGGTCAGTCCGGGCTGGAGCCAAGGCACTTTGCCTTGGTTCCCGTTGATGGAGTTTCCGCCTTCCCTGGGGCAGCTGTGGGGGAGTCGAGGCGCTTCCCGGGAACTCAGGGCGCACGGGTCGGGTCAGTCCGGGCTGGAACCAAGGCACTTTGCCTTGGTTCCCGTTGGATGGAGTTTCCGCCTTCCCTGGGGCAGCTGTGGGGGAGTCGAGGCGCTTTCCCGGGAACTCAGGGCGCACGGGTCGGGTCAGTCCAGGCTGGAACCAAGGCACTTTGCCTTGGTTCCCGTTGATGGAGTTTCCGCCTTCCCTGGGGCAGCTTGGGGTCCGCGGAGACGCAAGAATTACACACACACCTGTGGGGGGGAGTCGAGGCGCTTCCCCGGGAACTCAGGGCGCACGGGTCGGGGTCAGTCCGGGCTGGAACCAAGGCACTTTGCCTTGGTTCCCGTTGATGGAGTTTCCGCCTTCCCTGGGGCAGCTTGGGGTCCGCTGGAGACGCAAGAATTACACACACACTGTGGGGGAAGTCGAGGCGCTTCCCGGGAACTCAGGGCGCACGGGTCGGGGTCAGTCCGGGCTGGAACCAAGGCACTTTGCCTTGGTTCCCGTTGATGGAGTTTCCGCCTTCCCTGGGGCAGCTGTGGGGGAGTCGAGGCGCTTCCCGGGAACTCAGGGCGCACGGGTCGGGTCAGTCCTGGCTGGAACCAAGGCACTTTGCCTTGGTTCCCGTTGATGGAGTTTCCGCTCTTCCCTGGGGCAGCTTGGGGTCCCGCGGAGACGCAAGAATTACACACACACCTGTGGGGGAGTCGAGGCGCTTCCCGGGAACTCAGGGCGCACGGGTCGGGGTCAGTCCGGGCTGGAACCAAGGCACTTTGCCTTGGTTCCCGTTGATGGAGTTTCCGCCTTCCCTGGGGCAGCTTGGGGTCCGCGGAGACGCAAGAATTACACACACACCTGTGGGGAGTCGAGGCGCTTCCCGGGAACTCAGGGCGCACGGGTCGGGGTCAGTCCGGCTGGAGCCAAGGCACTTTGCCTTGGTTCCCGTTGATGGAGTTTCCGCCTTCCCTGGGGCAGCTGTGGGGAGTCGAGGCGCTTCCCCGGGAACTCAGGGCGCACGGGTCGGGTCAGTCCGGCTGGAACCAAGGCACTTTGCCTTGGTTCCCGCTGATGGAGTTTCCGCTCTTCCCCTGGGGCAGCTTGGGGTCCGCGGAGACGCAAGAATTACACACACACCTGTGGGGGGAGTCGAGGCGCTTCCCGGGAACTCAGGGCGCACGGGTCGGGGTCAGTCCGGGCTGGAGCCAAGGCACTTTGCCTTGGTTCCCGTTGATGGAGTTTCCGCCTTCCCTGGGGCAGCTTGGGGTCCGCGGAGACGCAAGAATTACACACACACCTGTGGGGGAAGTCGAGGCGCTTCCCGGGAACTCAGGGCGCACGGGTCGGGGTCAGTCCGGGCTGGAACCAAGGCACTTTGCCTTGGTTCCCGTGGATGGAGTTTCCGCCTTCCCTGGGGCAGCTGTGGGGGAGTCGAGGCGCTTCCCGGGAACTCAGGGTGCACGGGTCGGGGTCACTCTGGCTGGAACCAAGGCACTTTGCCTTGGTTCCCGCTGATGGAGTTTCCGCTCTTCCCTGGGGCAGCTGTGGGGAGTCGAGGCGCTTCCCCGGGAACTCAGGGTGCACGGGTCGGGGTCAGTCCGGGCTGGAACCAAGGCACTTTGCCTTGGTTCCCGTTGATGGAGTTTCCGCCTTCCCCTGGGGCAGCTTGGGGTCCGCGGAGACGCAAGAATTACACACACCTGTGGGGAAGTCGAGGCGCTTCCCGGGAACTCAGGGCGCACGGGTCGGGGTCAGTCCGGGCTGGAACCAAGGCACTTTGCCTTGGTTCCCGCTGATGGAGTTTCCGCCTTCCCTGGGGCAGCTTGGGGTCCCTGGAGACGCAAGAATTACACACACACCTGTGGGGGGGAGTCGAGGCGCTTCCCCGGGAACTCAGGGCGCACGGGTCGGGGTCAGTCCGGGCTGGAACCAAGGCACTTTGCCTTGGTTCCCGTTGATGGAGTTTCCGCCTTCCCTGGGGCAGCTGTGGGGGAGTCGAGGCGCTTCCCGGGAACTCAGGGCGCACGGGTCGGGGTCAGTCCGGGCTGGAACCAAGGCACTTTGCCTTGGTTCCCGTTGATGGAGTTTCCGCCTTCCCTGGGGCAGCTTGGGGTCCGCGGAGACGCAAGAATTACACACACACCTGTGGGGGAGTCGAGGCGCTTCCCGGGGAACTCAGGGCGCACGGGTCGGGTCAGTCCGGGCTGGAACCAAGGCACTTTGCCTTGGTTCCCGCTGATGGAGTTTCCGCCTTCCCTGGGGCAGCTTGGGGTCCGCGGAGACGCAAGAATTACACACACACCTGTGGGGGAGTCGAGGCGCTTTCCCGGGAACTCAGGGCGCACGGGTCGGGTCAGTCCGGGCTGGAGCCAAGGCACTTTGCCTTGGTTCCCGTTGATGGAGTTTCCGCCTTCCCTGGGGCAGCTTGGGGTCCGCGGAGACGCAAGAATTACACACACCTGTGGGGGGGAGTCGAGGCGCTTCCCGGGAACTCAGGGCGCACGGGTCGGGGTCAGTCCGGGCTGGAACCAAGGCACTTTGCCTTGGTTCCCGTTGATGGAGTTTCCGCCTTCCCTGGGGCAGCTGTGGGGGAGTCGAGGCGCTTCCCGGGAACTCAGGGCGCACGGGTCGGGTCAGTCCGGGCTGGAACCAAGGCACTTTGCCTTGGTTCCCGTTGATGGAGTTTCCCGCCTTCCCTGGGGCAGCTTGGGGTCCGCGGAGACGCAAGAATTACACACACACCTGTGGGGGAGTCGAGGCGCTTCCCGGGAACTCAGGGCGCACGGGTCGGGGTCAGCTGGCTGGAACCAAGGCACTTTGCCTTGGTTCCCGTTGATGGAGTTTCCGCCTTCCCTGGGGCAGCTTGGGGTCCGCGGAGACGCAAGAATTACACACACACCTGTGGGGGAGTCGAGGCGCTTCCCGGGAACTCAGGGCGCACGGGTCGGGGTCAGTCCGGCTGGAGCCAAGGCACTTTGCCTTGGTTCCCGTTGATGGAGTTTCCGCCTTCCCTGGGGCAGCTTGGGGTCCGCGGAGACGCAAGAATTACACACACACCTGTGGGGGAAGTCGCGGTTTCCCGGGAACTCAGGGCGCACGGGTCGGGGTCAGTCCGGGCTGGAACCAAGGCACTTTGCCTTGGTTCCCGTTGATGGAGTTTCCGCTCTTCCCTGGGGCAGCTGTGGGGGAGTCGAGGCGTTTCCCGGGAACTCAGGGCGCACGGGTCGGGTCAGCCGGGCTGGAACCAAGGCACTTTGCCTTGGTTCCCGTTGATGGAGTTTCCCGCCTTCCCTGGGGCAGCTTGGGGTCCGCGGAGACGCAAGAATTACACACACACCTGTGGGGGAGTCGAGGCGCTTCCCGGGAACTCAGGGCGCACGGGTCGGGGTCAGTCCGGGCTGGAACCAAGGCACTTTGCCTTGGTTCCCGTTGATGGAGTTTCCGCCTTCCCTGGGGCAGCTTGGGGTCCGCGGAGACGCAAGAATTACACACACACCTGTGGGGAGTCGAGGCGTTTCCCCGGGAACTCAGGGCGCACGGGTCGGGGTCAGTCCTGGCTGGAGCCAAGGCACTTTGCCTTGGTTCCCGCTGATGGAGTTTCCGCCTTCCCTGGGGCAGCTGTGGGGAGTCGAGGCGCTTCCCCGGGAACCCAGGGCGCACGGGTCGGGGTCAGTCCGGCTGGAACCAAGGCACTTTGCCTTGGTTCCCGTTGATGGAGTTTCCGCTCTTCCCTGGGGCAGCTTGGGGTCCGCGGAGACGCAAGAATTACACACACCTGTGGGGGAGTCGAGGTGCTTCCCCGGGAACTCAGGGCGCACGGGTCGGGGTCAGTCCGGCTGGAACCAAGGCACTTTGCCTTGGTTCCCGTTGATGGAGTTTCCGCTCTTCCCTGGGGCAGCTTGGGGTCCGCGGAGACGCAAGAATTACACACACACCTGTGGGGGAGTCGAGGCGCTTCCCGGGAACTCAGGGCGCACGGGTCGGGGTCAGTCCGGGCTGGAACCAAGGCACTTTGCCTTGGTTCCCGTTGATGGAGTTTCCGCCTTCCCTGGGGCAGCTTGGGGTCCGCGGAGACGCAAGAATTACACACACACCTGTGGGGGAGTCGAGGCGCTTCCCGGGAACTCAGGGCGCACGGGTCGGGTCAGTCCGGGCTGGAACCAAGGCACTTTGCCTTGGTTCCCGTTGATGGAGTTTCCGCTCTTCCCTGGGGCAGCTTGGGGTCCGCGGAGACGCAAGAATTACACACACACCTGTGGGGGGCGAGGCGCTTCCCGGGAACTCAGGGCGCACGGGTCGGGGTCAGTCCGGGCTGGAACCAAGGCACTTTGCCTTGGTTCCCTGCTGATGGAGTTTCCGCCTTCCCTGGGGCAGCTGTGGGGGAGTCGAGGCGCTTCCCGGGAACTCAGGGCGCACGGGTCGGGGTCAGTCCGGGCTGGAACCAAGGCACTTTGCCTTGGTTCCCGTTGATGGAGTTTCCGCCTTCCCTGGGGCAGCTTGGGGTCCGCGGAGACGCAAGAATTACACACACACCTGTGGGGGAGTCGAGGCGCTTCCCGGGAACTCAGGGCGCACGGGTCGGGGTCAGTCTCGGCTGGAACCAAGGCACTTTGCCTTGGTTCCCGTTGATGGAGTTTCCGCCTTCCCTGGGGCAGCTTGGGGTCCGCGGAGACGCAAGAATTACACACACACCTGTGGGGGAGTCGAGGCGTTTCCCGGGAACTCAGGGCGCACGGGTCAGTCCTGGCTGGAGCCAAGGCACTTTGCCTTGGTTCCCGTTGATGGAGTTTCCGCCTTCCCTGGGGCAGCTTGGGGTCCGCGGAGACGCAAGAATTACACACACACCTGTGGGGGGAGTCGAGGCGCTTCCCCGGGAACTCAGGGCGCACGGGTCGGGGTCAGTCCGGGCTGGAACCAAGGCACTTTGCCTTGGTTCCCGTTGATGGAGTTTCCGCCTTCCCTGGGGCAGCTGTGGGGGGAGTCGAGGCGCTTCCCGGGAACTCAGGGCGCACGGGTCGGGGTCAGTCCCGGCTGGAACCAAGGCACTTTGCCTTGGTTCCCGCTGATGGAGTTTCCGCCTTCCCTGGGGCAGCTGTGGGGAGTCGAGGCGTCTCCGGGAACTCAGGGCGCACGGGTCGGGTCAGTCCGGCTGGGAACCAAGGCACTTTGCCTTGGTTCCCGTTGATGGAGTTTCCGCTCTTCCCTGGGGCAGCTTGGGGTCCGCGGAGACGCAAGAATTACACACACACCTGTGGGGGAGTCGAGGCGTTTCCCCGGGAACTCAGGGCGCACGGGTCGGGTCAGTCCGGGCTGGAACCAAGGCACTTTGCCTTGGTTCCCGTTGATGGAGTTTCCGCCTTCCCTGGGGCAGCTTGGGGTCCGCGGAGACGCAAGAATTACACACACACCTGTGGGGGAGTCGAGGCGCTTCCCGGGAACTCAGGGCGCACGGGTCGGGGTCAGTCCGGGCTGGAACCAAGGCACTTTGCCTTGGTTCCCGCTGATGGAGTTTCCGCCTTCCCTGGGGCAGCTGTGGGGAGTCGAGGCGTTTCCCGGGAACTCAGGGCGCACGGGTCGGGTCAGTCCGGGGCTGGAACCAAGGCACTTTTGCCTTGGTTCCCGTTGATGGAGTTTCCGCTCTTCCCTGGGGCAGCTTGGGGTCCGCGGAGACGCAAGAATTACACACACACCTGTGGGGGGAGTCGAGGCGCTTTCCGGGAACTCAGGGCGCACGGGTCGGGTTGTCCGGCTGGAACCAAGGCACTTTGCCTTGGTTCCCGTTGATGGAGTTTCCCGCCTTCCCTGGGGCAGCTTGGGGTCCGCGGAGACGCAAGAATTACACACACACCTGTGGGGGAGTCGAGGCGCTTCCCGGGAACTCAGGGCGCACGGGTGGGGTCAGTCCGGGCTGGAGCCAAGGCACTTTGCCTTGGTTCCCGCTGATGGAGTTTCCGCCTTCCCTGGGGCAGCTGTGGGGGAGTCGAGGCGCTTCCCCGGGAACTCAGGGCGCACGGGTCGGGTCAGTCCGGGCTGGAACCAAGGCACTTTGCCTTGGTTCCCGTTGATGGAGTTTCCGCCTTCCCTGGGGCAGCTTGGGGTCCGCGGAGACGCAAGAATTACACACACACCTGTGGGGGGTCGAGGCGCTTCCCCGGGAACTCAGGGCGCACGGGTCGGGTCAGTCCGGGCTGGAGCCAAGGCACTTTGCCTTGGTTCCCGTTGATGGAGTTTCCGCCTTCCCTGGGGCAGCTTGGGGTCCGCGGAGACGCAAGAATTACACACACACCTGTGGGGGAAGTCGAGGCGCTTCCCGGGAACTCAGGGGCGCACGGGTCGGGTCAGTCCGGCTGGAACCAAGGCACTTTGCCTTGGTTCCCGTTGATGGAGTTTCCGCCTTCCCTGGGGCAGCTGTGGGGGAGTCGAGGCGCTTCCCGGGAACTCAGGGCGCACGGGTCGGGGTCAGTCCTGGCTGGAACCAAGGCACTTTGCCTTGGTTCCCGTTGATGGAGTTTCCGCCTTCCCTGGGGCAGCTTGGGGTCCGCGGAGACGCAAGAATTACACACACACCTGTGGGGGAGTCGAGGCGCTTTCCGGGAACTCAGGGCGCACGGGTCGGGTCAGTCGGGCTGGAACCAAGGCACTTTGCCTTGGTTCCCGCTGATGGAGTTTCCGCCTTCCCTGGGGCAGCTCACCTGTGGGGGAGTCGAGGCGTTTCCCGGGAACTCAGGGCGCACGGGTCGGGTCAGTCGGGCTGGAACCAAGGCACTTTGCCTTGGTTCCCGTTGATGGAGTTTCCCGCCTTCCCTGGGGCAGCTTGGGGTCCGCGGAGACGCAAGAATTACACACACACCTGTGGGGGGAGTCGAGGCGCTTCCCCGGGAACTCAGGGCGCACGGGTCGGGGTCAGTCCGGGCTGGAACCAAGGCACTTTGCCTTGGTTCCCGTTGATGGAGTTTCCGCCTTCCCTGGGGCAGCTTGGGGTCCGCGGAGACGCAAGAATTACACACACACCTTGGGGGAGTCGAGGCGCTTCCCCGGGAACTCAGGGCGCACGGGTCGGGTCAGTCCGGGCTGGAGCCAAGGCACTTTGCCTTGGTTCCCGTTGATGGAGTTTCCGCTCTTCCCTTGGGGCAGCTTGGGGTCCGCGGAGACGCAAGAATTACACACACACCTGTGGGGGAAGTCGAGGCGCTTCCCGGGAACTCAGGGCGCACGGGTCGGGGTCAGTCTGGGCTGGAACCAAGGCACTTTGCCTTGGTTCCTGCTGATGGAGTTTCCGCCTTCCCTGGGGCAGCTGTGGGGAGTCGAGGCGCTTCCCCGGGAACTCAGGGCGCACGGGTCGGGGCAGTCTCGGCTGGAGCCAAGGCACTTTGCCTTGGTTCCCGTGATGGAGTTTCCGCCTTCCCTGGGGCAGCTGGGGGGCCGTGGGGGAGTCGAGGCGCTTCCCGGGAACTCAGGGCGCACGGGTCGGGGTCAGTCCTGGCTGGAACCAAGGCACTTTGCCTTGGTTCCCGTTGATGGAGTTTCCGCCTTCCCTGGGGCAGCTTGGGGTCCGCCGAGAGCGCAAGAATTACACACACACCTGTGGGGGGAGTCGAGGCGCTTCCCGGGAACTCAGGGCGCACGGGTCGGGTCAGTCCGGCTGGAACCAAGGCACTTTTGCCTTGGTTCCCGCTGATGGAGTTTCCGCTCTTCCCTTGGGGCAGCTTGGGGTCCGCGGAGACGCAAGAATTACACACACACCTGTGGGGGGAGTCGAGGCGCTTCCCGGGGAACTCAGGGCGCACGGGTCGGGTCAGTCCGGCTGGAGCCAAGGCACTTTGCCTTGGTTCCCGTTGATGGAGTTTCCGCCTTCCCCTGGGGCAGCTTGGGGTCCGCGGAGACGCAAGAATTACACACACACCTGTGGGGGAGTCGAGGCGCTTCCCGGAACTCAGGGCGCACGGGTCGGGGTCAGTCCGGGCTGGAAACCAAGGCACTTTGCCTTGGTTCCCGTTGATGGAGTTTCCGCTCTTCCCTGGGGCAGCTGTGGGGGGAGTCGAGGCGCTTCCCGGGAACTCAGGGCGCACGGGTCGGGGTCTGTCCGGCTGGAACCAAGGCACTTTGCCTTGGTTCCCGTTGATGGAGTTTCCGCTTTCCCTGGGGCAGCTTGGGGTCCGCGGAGACGCAAGAATTACACACACACCTGTGGGGGAGTCGAGGCGCTTTCCCGGGAACTCAGGGCGCACGGGTCGGGGTCAGTCGGGCTGGAACCAAGGCACTTTGCCTTGGTTCCCGCTGATGGAGTTTCCGCTCTTCCCTGGGGCAGCTTGGGGCCGGCGGAGACGCAAGAATTACACACACACCTGTGGGGGAGTCGAGGCGTTTCCCGGGAACTCAGGGCGCACGGGTCGGGTCAGTCCGGGCTGGGAGCCAAGGCACTTTGCCTTGGTTCCCGTTGATGGAGTTTCCGCCTTCCCTGGGGCAGCTTGGGGTCCAGCGGAGACGCAAGAATTACACACACACCTGTGGGGGAGCCGAGGCGCTTCCGGGAACTCAGGGCGCACGGGTCGGGTCAGTCCGGCTGGAAACCAAGGCACTTTGCCTTGGTTCCCGTTGATGGAGTTTCCGCCTTCCCTGGGGCAGCTGTGGGGTGGGGGTCGAGGCGCTTCCCGGGAACTCAAGGTGCACGGGTCGGGTCAGCCTCGGGCTGGAACCAAGGCACTTTGCCTTGGTTCCCGTTGATGGAGTTTCCGCCTTCCCTGGGGCAGCTTGGGGTCCATGGAGAAGCAATTACACACACACCTGTGGGGGAGTCGAGGCGCTTCCGGGAACTCAGGGGCGCACGGGTCGGGTCAGTCTGGGCTGGAACCAAGGCACTTTGCCTTGGTTCCCGCTGATGGAGTTTCCGCTCTTCCCTGGGGCAGCTTGGGGTCCGCGGAGACGCAAGAATTACACACACACCTGTGGGGGAGTCGAGGCGTTTCCGGGAACTCAGGGCGCACGGGTCGGGGTCAATCCTGGCTGGAACCAAGGGCACTTTGCCTTGGTTCCCGCTGATGGAGTTTCCGCCTTCCCTGGGGCAGCTTGGGGTCCGCTGGAGACGCAAGAATTACACACACACCTGTGGGGGAGTCGAGGCGCTTCCCTGGGAACTCAGGGCGCACGGGTCGGGGTCAGTCCGGGCTGGAGCCAAGGCACTTTGCCTTGGTTCCCGCTGATGGAGTTTCGCCTCTTCCTGGGGCAGCTGTGGGG
>JAJIBD010033237.1:0-46674 GCA_021461705.1 Cryptotis parvus | reverse complement strand
TATTCCATTGTGTAGATGTACCACAGTTTCTTTATCCAGTCATCAGTTCTCCGGGCATACTAGGTTGTTTCAGGTTTTAGCTATTGTGAACAGTGCTGCTATGAAAATAAAAGTGCGGATTGTGTTTCCGCTGTGCGTTTTTGGCTCTCAGGGTATATTCCCAGGAGGCGGTATGGCTGGGTCAAGGGAGGCTCAATTTCTAGTCTTTGGAGGAATGTCCATATTGTTTTTCCAGAAAGGTTGTCCAAGTCGAGCATTTCCACCAACAGTGTATGAGTCCCCTTTTCCCCATCCACGCCACTTGTTGCTTTTACCCTTTTGGATATGGGCCATTCTCTGTGGTGTGAGGTGATATCTCATTGTTGTTTTGATTTGCATCTCTCTGATGATTAGTGATGATGAGCATTTTTTTTCATATGCCTTTTGGCCATTCGGTTTCTTCCTTGTCAAAGTTTCTGTTCATCTCCTCTCCCCCATTTTCTAATGGGGTTGGCTATTTTTTCTTATATAGCTGTACCAGTGCCTGATATATCCTGGATATTAACCCCTTATCAGATGGGTATTGGGTGAATATTCTTTCCCATTCCGTCGACTGTCTTTTCTATCTTGGTCACTGTTTCTTTCGAGGTGCAGAAGCTCTTCAGTTTCATGTAGTCCCATATGTTTATATTTTCTTCTAGTTGCTTTGTTAATGGTGCTTCACCTTTGAAGATGTCTTTTAGCTTCGATGTCGTGGAGGGTTTTTCCTATATTTTCTTCAACATGCTTTATGGATTCAGGTCTGATATTGAGATCTTTAATCCATTTTGATCTGATTTTTGTGCAAGGTGTTAGACACAGGTCCAAATTCATTTTTTTACATGTAGCTGTCCAGTTTTTCCCAGCACCACTTGTTGAAGAGGCTTTCCCTTACTCCAGTTTGGACTCTTTGCACCTTTATCAAAGATTAACTGATCATGTCTTTGAGGGTGGGTGTCAGGATACTCAACTCTATTCCATAGGTCCACAGGTCTGTTTTTATTCCAGTACCACGCTGTTTTAATTACTGCTGCTTTGTAGTACAGTTTGAGGTTGGGAAAGGTGATGCCTCCCATCTTCTTCTTCCCAAGGATTGCTTTAGCTATCCGTGGGGGCTTATTATTCCATATGAATTTCAGGAGTGTTTGGTCAATTTCTTTAAAGAATGTCATGGGAATCCTTATAGGAACCGCATTGAATCTGTACAAAGCTCTAGGGAGTATTACCATCTTGACAATGTTAATTCTCCCCATCCATGAGCAGGGAATGTGTTTCCATTTCCTCGTGTCCTCTTTTATTTCTTGAAGCAGTGTCTTGTAGTTCTCTTTGTATAGATCCTTTACACACTTGGTTAAGCTGATTCCTAGGTATTTGATTTTTTCTGTGGCACAATTGTGAATGGAATCGATTTCTTAATATCCCTTTTCTTCTCTTTCGTTATTTGTGTATAGGAAAGCCACCGACTTTTTGGGTATTGATTTTGTACCCTGCCACTCTACTATACCTATCTATTGTTTCTAAGAGTTTTTTTGGGTCGAGAGTTTAGGGTTCTCTAGGTATAATATCATGTCATCTGCAAATAATGATAGCTTGATTTCTTCCTTGCCTATCTGGGTGCCCTTAATGTCCTTTTCTTCTCTGATTGCTATGGCGAGTACCTCCAGTACTATATTGAATAAAAGAGGTGAGAGAGGGGCAACCTTGTCGTGTTCCTGATCTTAAGGGGAAGGCTTTCCAATTTTTTCCCCCATTGAGAATGATACTCGCTGTGGGCTTTTGGTAGATGGCTTTGGCTATCTTGAGGAAGCTTCCTTCAATTCCCATTTTTCTGGAGGGTTTTAATCATGAATGGGTGCTGGATCTTGTCAAATGCTTTTTTTCTGCATCTATCGATAGGACCATATGGTTTTTATTTTTTCTCTTATTGATGTGATGTATTATGTTGATTGATTTCGCGAATGTTGAACCATCCTTGCATTCCCGGGATGAATCCTACTTGGTCATGATGTATGATCTTTTTGATGAGTCTTTGGATTCTGTTTGCTAGTATTTTGTTGAAGATCTTAGCATCTGTGTTCATCAAGGAGATTGGTCTGTAATTTTCCTTCTTTGTATTGTCTCTCCCTGCTTTGGGTATCAGGGGTGATATGCGCCTCGTAGAAGCTGTTTGGGAGTGTTTCTGTTTCTTCTATTTCCTGGAAGAGCTTGAACAGGACTGGCAGTAGGTCCTCCTTAAAGGTTTGGTAGAATTCGCCAGTGAACCCATCTGGACCTGGGCTTTTGTGTTTGGGCAGACTTTTAATTACTGTTTCAATTTCCCCGATGGTGATAGGCTTATTTAGGTATTGGAGGTCTTCTTGTTTCAATCGTGGGAGGGTTATAGGACTTCAGGAATTTATCCATTTCTTCTAGGTTCTCATGTTTTGTGGCATACAGGTTCTCAAAAATAACCTCTGATGATCTTTTGTATTTCTGTTTTTCTGTTGTGATGTCACCATTTTCATTTCTGATTCTGTTTATTTGGGTTCTCTCTTTCCCTGTCCTTACAAAGTCTTGCTAGTGGCTTGTCGATCTTGTTTAATTTTTTCAAAAAACCAGCTCTTGGTTTCATTAATCTTTTCGGATTGTTTTTTTGGTTTCCAGATCGTTGATTTCCTCCCTAAGTTTCACTATTTCCTTCCTTCTGCCTGGGTTGGGCTTCCCTTGTTGGTCTTTTTCTAATATTTTCAGCTGTGAGGTCAGGTTATTTATATGGGCCCTTTCTTCTTTTCTGATGAATGCTTGCAGAGCTATGAACTTTCCTCTTAATACAGCTTTTTGCTGTGTCCCACAAGTTCTGATAGTTGGTATCTTCATTGTCATTTGTTTCTAAGAATCTTTTGATTTCCTGTTTGATTTCTTCTATGACCCATTTGTTGTTCAGCAGTGAGCTGTTTAGTTTCCAGGTGTTTGGTTTGGCTCCCTGCTTCTGTGTATGGTTCACTACTATTTTCAGTGCATCGTGATCTGAAAAGATGGTAGACCCAATTTCAATCTTTTTTATTTTGTTGAGGTATGCTTTGTGGCTCAGTATATGGTCTATCTTGGGTATGTTCCATGTGCACTGGAAAAAAAAGTGTATTCAGCTTTTTTTTGGGATGAAAAGCCCTGTATATATCAACCAGCTCTCTTTCTTCTATTTCTTCCTTCAGGTCCAGTATTTCCCTGGTGAGTTTCAGCCTCGTCGATCTATCCATAGTCGATAAGGCAGTGTTGAAATCTCCGACTATTATTGTGCTACTGTTAATGTCTTCTTTGAGGTCTATTAATAGTCGTTTTAAGTATTTTGCTGACCCCTCGTTTGGCGCATATATGTTTAGCAGTGTGATTTCTTCCTGGTAAACATACCCCTTAGTATTAAGAAATGGCCTTCATTGTCCCTTTTGATCTTTTTCAGCCTGAAATCTATATTGTCGAATCGGGTATGGCCACACCCGCCTTTTTTGGAGGGGTTGTTTGCGTGGAGAATGGTCTTCCAGCCTTTGACTTTGAGTCTATGTTTGCTCTGGTTATTCAGATGTGTTTCTTGTAGGCAGCAGAATGTTGGATTCAGTTTTTAATCCATTTTGCCACCCTGTGTCTCTTAATTGGTGCATTTAGACCGTTGGCGTTGAGGCGAGATTATTGTCATTGGATTTTGTGCCATCTTTCTGTTTAACGTTGTTGTGGTTTTGGGTTGTCTTATTTTACAATAGACCCTTCAATCCTTCTTTTAGAGTTGGTTTTGAGTCTATGAATTTCTTGAGTTGTTGTTTATCCATGAAGTTGTGTATCTTTCCTTCGCATCTGAAAGTAAGTCTAGCTGGGTAAAGAATTCTTGGTGAGGCCTGGAGTTCATTGAGTCTTTTCACTATATCCCACCATTGTTTTCGGGCTTGGAGTGTTTCATCTGAGAAGTCTGCTGTAAATCTCAGGGATGCTCCTTTGTATGTGATTTCCTTCTTTGATCTTGCTGCTTTCAGTATTCTATCTCTGTCTATCATTTTTGTCATTTTAATAAGGATGTGTCTTGGAGTATTCTTATTGGGGTTTCTTTTTTAGCTGGTATCCTTCGGACCTCCTGTATCTGGGAGCATGCTTTCTTCAGTTCGGAAACTTTTCAGCGATGATGGCTTTGACAGTATCTTCTTCATCAGGGTTTTCTTCTTGACCTTCTGGCACCCCAATGATGCGTATGTTGTTCCTTTTGGCTTCATCCCGATTTTCTCTGGTAGTCTGCTCGTTGATTGTGAGTCTTTTTTCCATCTTCTGGTGTTGTCTACAGAATTTCTGAACCTCGTCTTCGAGATCACTAATTCTTTCTTCAGTAGCTGTTACTCTGCTTTGGAGGCCTTCTCCTGTGTTTTTTCAGTTCACTTACCTCATTTTTAATATCTGTCATTTCTGTTTGTACTTTGGTCTGAAATTTACTCAATTCTGCTCTCAATTCCTCTTGTACTTTACTGAGTTTGTATTTCATTGTTTCTTTTATTTCCTTGTACATCTTTAACAGTTGCTTACGAAATTCCTTTTCAGAGAGGTTATATAGCTCATCCTTATTGCTGGACTCATTGGTATTAATAACTTCAATCGTAGAGCTTGAAGGACTTTTTGCGCTGCTTTACCATAATGACTATCGTAGGTTGAAAATGAGTGTTCTGGGTGACTAGCCAGTAAAGTTAGTAGGTGTCTGAATTACTTTGCAGCTAGGGACGTATAGCAAAGAGTGTAGGGGACAAAGCTTAATGTTATGTCAGGTAGAGAGAATATAATTGCAGCGGATGCTAGTGCATCCGCGCGGTTTTTAATTTTGAGGTGTCTGTGGGTGGTTCAGGTGTCAGGGGGTCAGGGTGGAGGTCTTGCAGTGGGAGTTCCCTGCGCCCGATGGGTGCGGGTGGGGACCCTCCTCAAAGCTGGAGCCGTTTCTCCTGGAGCCCAGTGGTCAGGGGCAGCCGCCGCCGAAGAGCACCTGGTGGGAAGAGCGCAGGGATCTGCTGGGCGTCGGGGCTGGATGGCGTCAGAGGGGTTCCTTGCGCCGATGGGTGCGGGTGGGGACCCTCCTCAAAAGCTGGAGCCGTTTCTCCCTGGAGCCCAGTGGTCAGGGGCAGCCGCCGCCGGGGGAAGCACCTGGTGGGAAGAGCGCAGGGATCTGCTGGGCGTCGGGGCTGGATGGCGTCAGAGGGAGTTCCTGCGCCCGATGGGTGCGGGTGGGGACCCTCCTCAAAGCTGGAGCCGTTTCTCCTGGAGCCCAGTGGTCAGGGGCAGCCGCCGCCGGGAGGAGCACCTGGTGGGAAGAGCGCAGGGGATCTGCTGGGCGTCGGGGCTGGATGGCGTCAGGGGAGTTCTCAAAAATGTTTCTTAAGTGGACCTATTTAAATATCTTCCTTCTGTTCTAGTCTCTGTCCCTACTCTATTCTAGCCTGAACTAGTCTAAACCCAGTACAAACTACAAAGAGGCTCCTTTATAGCCTCTTCTGAGAGCAGGCTGACTATAGAGTACGCATTTATTCTTGGGCGTGTCACCCTCTTGCATTCAACTTTGCTATAAGTGATGAATAATTTTATTCATTAAATTCAGTAGTTTAAGGGTAGTAAAACATGAGGCCAAACCAGCAACTACTCCTCCCTTAATATCCTCTGCTTAGAATAGGATGACCATAGCATACACATTCTCCTATTTACTTTGCTACAGAGAAAACTTTATGCCTTACGTTGACTGGCTTAAGGGTAGTAAAACATAACTTCTAGAAGATAAATTATGGAAGAGACTTTCACTTTTTGTTTGTTTTTGGATACACCCATCAACGCTCATGGTTACCCCCTAGCTTTACACTCAGGAAATTCCTGGCAGTGTTAGGTCCATATGTGAACCTGGGTCAGCATGTACAAGACAAGTTTCCTACCCCCTGTACTAACTCTCTGGCTCCCAATTTTTGTTTTTGTTTTGCTTGTTTTGGGGGCTACACGTGGCAGTGTTCAGAGCTTACTCCTGACTCTGTGCTCAGAATTCATTCCTAGTGTGATTGGAAGACCATAAGGGCTACCAGGAATCGAACCATAATAGTCAGCGTGCAAGGCAATCTTACCTGCTGACTATAGCTCTGACTACAGAGATTATTAACATTTTAATACGGGACTAAGATAAATGATTGTCTTTAGATCAATGCAGTAGGCATCAACTGACCAAAACCCTCAGTAGGATAGGGAAACTGTAAAGGGGATGAATCATTCTTTGAGTGGAGACATTCATCTTCTACTTTTGTTTCTTGGGCTTTTTGTGAATTTGACCAGGATGTTCATCAGAGGCACTCTGGGCTTATTTATTTCTACCTATAAAAAGAGCAGACATTTCATTTTGTCTGCGAAAAGGGTGCAGAACTCAGACTTTCTCCCCATTGTAGTTGTCTCTACCCTTACTGCAATAAGACATTGGAATTTTGGAATAAAGTATCTCTTTAAGTATGAATTTCTTTAATTTATTTTTATAGAAATGCATTATTAAAATGTATTTTTATATTATTGAAAGTTAAGAACATGTAGTATGTGGACTTGGCTTCCTATAATCTGTCTTGACCTTTTTGTTAGCTAAAAACTAAGAAACAAAAGGTCACTCAAAGGACAGGAACACTTCATCCTGCTTTTGATAAATTTTTGTTTTAAGTAGTCATTACTGGCAGCCGTAGAGATTGTACCTGCATTTTGTAATGTAACACTTTTTACTTGTGATTTTTTCAAATAAATACTATATATTGAAAATCTTTAGAACAGTATTTTTATGGGTTAAATAAAATAGGTAGATTTGACTGATTCATTTTGGAATGGCTTTATCTTCAAGGATTAAAATTTTATGCAAAGAAAGTTTTTGTTGGGTGGTTAATACTTAGAATCACTGTATCACTGTATCACTGTCTTCCCGTTTATCATCAATTTGCTTCGACCGGGCACCAGTAACATCTCCATATGTCCTGTCTCATGCAAGTAGAGCCCAAGGGCACCTGCTTGCTCCAGGAACATAAAGAGCCTCAAACCATTCCATCAGGTCATAAGAATGATCTGAAAGGATTTAAAGGGAGGTGCTATAATTGATTCAATAATTAGAATATAAGAATTATTTCTGAATTGTCTAGATACAGTTATCTACATTATAGTCATTTTGTCACTTTTGACATTTTAAGTGTCAAAAATGACCATTGCAGGGATTAGCAAAATTTTACTAAGATGAGTAATGTTCAGGGTCCTAAATACCACTGCAGGCTGAAGGATTTACTAGAACACTTAGAAATCAGAAAATGATGTTATACTCATAACTATGGCTTTTATAGAAAAAGAATGCATAGTAGCTCCACAAAGGTAAAGTGTGTACAAAGTAGAATCCAAGAGAAATCAAGCCCAAGTTTTCAGCTATCTTCTTTCAATTGAGTTGTTTGGTCAACACTAATTTCCAAGGCAACAATGCGAGATACTATGTTAGAATTCCTGCTACCGCTGAAGTTCACTCAAATCACAACATTCTCAGTTTTTACTGGACTTGCTCTCTATGTGCTGCGAAAGTGGTAAGCCAATATATCACTATAAAACAAGTGTTAGCATAAACTGTTACAAGACTTACCAGACAGGATGTTCCAAGATTGTAAAGGTAAAGAGTCAAGGGCCAGACCTTTCTTTGGAAGTAGGTACAGGGTTTTGAAATCCCAGTAAGCCAATCCTCTTTCTGTAAAGAAAGAATTGGCGATGTAAATATGATAAATTCAGGACCATCAACCTAATTTTACCACTTCAATTAAAAAAACATAGTCATTGAGAATGCATAAATATGTGACCATAATTGTGTGTCTATAAAGTATAATGTACAGAAACAGATGAAAAACTAGATATGATTGGCATTTAATAGCCTGAAAATTCCAAACCTAGAGTATGCAATATGAAATGAATTTGGATGTTTAGATATTTAATTCCATTGAATGGATAACCTTGTTGTAATCTTTATTTTTTTTGCATGGAGACTAAAGTTAACATATTGCAAGAAATTGTTTCTAACATAATGAAAACTGGTAAGCTTTATAAAATATATAGCAGTTAATTTTATAAATAAATGAATCAAAGCTTCTCTAAAATTGCACAAATAAATTTATGTAAATTTACATCAAAGAAGGCTAAAAATAAATTACAGCATTCTTAGAAAAAATATTGTTTTTCCTATTGTTCCTAGAAATACATTGTTCCTATTATTCCTAGAAATATATTGTTCCTAGAAAAAATATTGTTTAAAGTGAAAAAGCATAATAGATTTTCAAGTTAACTAAAGAATGCTGAGAATTGTCATATGTTCTGCCTCTTTGAAAAGTTGTTTTAATTTTCTTTTATGAAATTGAGCAATATAATGCACAAAAAATTTAAACTAAATTTTCATTATATTAAACTTTCAAATTTTAAACTATCAGAAAATGATACAATATCTGCCCGCTTGAGCAAATCGATGAACAATGGGGAGACAAGTGATACAAGTGATCTTGATTTTACTTCTAAATAGAAGTAAGATTATAGGCATAAACTACTAAATTGTTCTACAGTATAGAAAATGCCAGTTTTTCAGAGGAGACTGTATGACAGAATTGATGTAAAAACCTGTAAACTCTGGTTTTGATGCATATATTCAAGGTTTAAAATTTTATGGAATATTTATTATGAACAAATGCTGACTTTTTATGGGTATATACTTTGGAGACAATTTTTCTCTTTTCTGATTATCCTCATCTGTAACAGATTACTTTTTTGTGTCAGGTCCTGAAAGGATTCAAAGGAGGTGCTATAATTCATTGTGCTTGGGACATAACAGAAACCAGTTACTAATAACAATGATGCAAAATCAATCACTTAGTGCTTATCTTATCTTTAGGCATAATTAATACAGTGCAGCTTTTTTGCCTGCCTTTTGTCATTTTCATCCACACAGCACAGATGAGATTGGCTATATTGTTAATCTTATTTTAAAAATGAGGGGAAAAATTTAACCCAATTAGAAATAAACCAGGTAAAGGGAACTATGGGTTCTAGAGCTGAAACATCTCTAGAGCTAATTTCCCTTAGCCTGCCTCCTATACATGCTCCTAAATTTCTGTCCTGGTACCACAGGCCACCTTAAAGTTGTGTCAAGAGTACAGTATTTTGTTTGGTTATTGTTTTGTATTTACTTCCATAAATAGTCTTTTACAAAGTCAGAAAAGTTAATTTGAGTTTGAAATTTCTGAATTCTCTTGAGGACTCTGGGGCTAGAGGCAACAACCAACTGAAGCAAAAGAGTAGATAGTTACACTTAGGTGTTGAGAGATTCTCTGGTTTATCTTCACTCCTCCATATTGCCTGCTGCTGGGCCCACTCTCTTCATTCCCTTTATCTACTGCTTCCGAAGGCAGTAGCAGAGTTTGCTCTGGTAATGCCTCTCAGGTTTATTTCTATCTGAGAAGTTTAATGACTACTTCTGAAGAATAAATTATAAAGCCTCAGACTAGTTAAGCTCCATTCATTATTATATTTGGTGGCCTCTAATATTTTTTATTGTATAGCTCTTGTAAAATTATTCTTAATTGTTGTTAAATATATGCATGTATTATTCATGCAGCTTTTCATTTCATATGCTAAATATTGGTAAATATTGATAGATTACAGTAATGGTAAACTGTAGACTAATAGTCAACTGTTGCTGTTCATGAGTCATTAAACTAGTTTTGTTAATTTTGTGAGGTGATTCCTTCCCTTAATATACTGGGTATATGTGACTTTTTTACTGTTCTCAGTCCCAGTGGGATGTCCTTTTTCTACATTAAAATAGTGACTATATAAGAGATTAAAAGATCTAAGAATTATGGTTATTCCTGATCTGAGTGTTTGGCATGAACTTGACCTTACATGTTATTTCATGATTATTTATGAAACATTCCAGAATTTGAAAGATATTGACAAGGGAGATGTGGCATGAACCATGGAGAATGATTTTCAGCTACTAAACAAAGATGATTTCTTCCTTTTTAGCTTTTGGGATATGTAAATAAAGAGAAGGTGGTTGCCTAGACTAGTTGTATAGCATTTTCTTACACAAATGATTATATTCTATAGCTGTTAGGGGCTGCATAATGTCTTTTCCAAATGCCTTTTTACCATTACCTTCTCATCCAAGTGTTGTAATTTCCCTGTTGATATATTTATTTCCAGACAAGATCAAGATATAGTATATTTTCTCCCATAATTATTCATAATGATATGGTCTTTCAAGGACCAACCATCTGCTTTTTTCTTGACAAATATAAGAGCAACAACATTAATGAAGTATCTCTTTGTCCATTGCCTAGGTCAAATAATGTTTTTATAAATATTTAGTTGATTTTGAATAATTACATGTTAATTTAATCATACATATGGATGATTTCTTTTCTATTTTTCTATTTTGGTTTTGGTTCACAACTGGCGGTGCTTGGGACTTACTCCTGACTGTGATCAGGGGTTACTCTGGTAGACTTTATGCAATGCAAGGTAACAAACCAGGATCAACAGTGCCCAACAAAGACACCTTAACTTCTGTACTATTGCTTTTGTCCCTGGAATAGTTTTTTGAGTTCCCAAATTCTTGGTCACTTTCTGGCCAATATTCCCTCTCTAGTTTGACTTTCATCTGTATTCTCAACTGCTAAGGATCTATATAGCCCTTTTGTTTTTTTTTCTATTCACATACTGAGAACATATTATTTTTCCCAAACAACCTCTCTGCTCTAATATTACGACAGTTACTTCTAATTTTTTTATTTTGTTTTTTATTCTTATATTGCCAAAGTATTTTAAAATATCTCTTACATCACGTGGTAAGCAGAGACTGGTGTGCCTTCTAATGTGTTTTCTTACCTTGTGCCCTACGGAGAGGATGTCTATATTCCAGAAGAAGCAGAGTACTGCAAGAACAGTATTTTCTTTTACTTTTACTGCAGCCAGGAGTGACTGTGTGACTAAATCTGTTCCTCCACTCCCCAAGAAAACCTTATGTGCATGCATCTGCAAATCTTTATAATGACCTAACTTACATCCATTTAAAAAAAAACTTTCTCTTTATTTTTGCTCCTGAAACTCAGGTCTTATCCCTAGAGCCTTAATTTCTATAAAGAACTATCTTTTGAACCACATAGATGATGATTCTACAGAAAGAGGGTAAAACCAAAGACTGAAACAAATCCCAGTCCCTGAAGACTCCATGGGTTTGAACTATAACCTCTTTCTAGCTTATTAAGTAGCAAAATTCTCAGGGATGGAGAGGTAGTATAATGAACAGGGTACTTGTTTTGCATCCAGCTGATCCAAGTTCTGTTCTTGGCACCCGAGAACACTGATGGTTGTGGCTCCACACACGTGAGAAAAGGAAAATAATTCTCTCTTGCTTTAACCAATATTAATTTAAGTCCTTTTTGTTCTCATATATTTCTAGTCTGATAGGTAGCTACATTAATGTGTAAAATGGCTGAATTTTCACACAAGGTCTTTAGTTTCCCAGGTAAGTTACTTTGAAAAAGGCTCTTCATGAAATAACCATTTATCATTAGTAGTATTCTCAAATTAATAAAATATTACAAATGATAAAGCCTGAAATGTCAGCTCTATAGAAAAATGAGCAGGGCTATATCTGTTACAGTGTCAAGTCATTTTAGAACCAGGAGTCTCCATTTGCTTTGTACCATGATCTCTTTTGAAATCCTGTACAATGCTTTAACATCCCTGAGCCCTGCTTTAAAATTTACAGTTTTTAATTAATGCTTCAGTTACTTGAGTTGACTTGCACAGTTTTAAAACTCCTTGGTTGAATACAGTTATTTGAGAAAGATGACTTGGCAGTTTTATAAACTGGTAATTGGAAATCAATGTGCACTAAGCTTCAGGCAGAAAACATAATGAACCAGCTCGTCCATAGGGACAAAAGATTAGATGTTAATACTATAAGAAGATCAGAACCATACTAATTAAATTAAGACTGTGAGGCATTCCCAGAACCAACTTTGAATTAGAGTGTTACCTCCAGAGAATATATAGTTAGATTAGTGATAGTTGTGTCCTACTGAGTCATATGCGACACCTACCGAATGTATACTGTGCATATCACTGTATCACTGTCTTCCTGTTCATCATCGATTTGCTGGAGCGGGCACCAGTAACATCTCCATATGTTCTGTCTCATGCTAGTATAGCCCAAGGGCATCTGCTTGCTCCAGGAACATAAATAGACTCAAACCATTCCATCAGGTCATGGGAATGAGGTCTATAATTGTTACTGGCATTTGACATATCAAATAAGACACAGGTAGCTTGCCAGGCTCTGTCGAAACCACTATAGTCATAAAATCTTTTAAAAACTAGTCTGAGCACAGTAGTTAAAAGAATCAGATGAACAGCTGAAGTTAGCTTTTAGTTTCTGACTTACATTTTACAATAAAAACTATCTTTTGAAGTTCCATCAGCAATTAAAAATATCACTATCAGTAACACCTATATAAATTCATACATAAGTAAATGCCTACTTTTTAACAGCATTCTAAGTCTCTGATAAAGACAAATGCTGTTACCTTAGTATTAATGTACATTTAGAAATTAT
This sequence comes from Cryptotis parvus, assembly GCA_021461705.1. Lineage (NCBI taxonomy): Eukaryota > Metazoa > Chordata > Mammalia > Eulipotyphla > Soricidae > Cryptotis > Cryptotis parvus. The sequence continues at coordinate 34,013 of JAJIBD010033237.1, read as the reverse complement.
TTTAAAATATATTTTAACAATCTCACAGTTCTGTATATATATATATATATCTAGGTACTTATACACAAGAATAAATATATGAATTATTTCATTTATCTTCATAACCAGTCTTTAAGATAGATCACCAATTTTCTAAAAGCATTTAGTCTGAAATACAGGCTATCTAAGAAATTTAAAATAACAAACTAGTGAGTGGCAAAAATAAACTTGTTTCAGATCTGCCTAAAGGACTTTCAGACTGTGCATATATTTAAGTATAATGCGGGTTTGACGGTGTCTTTTATTTTTAAAGAAGAAAGAAAAAATTAAAAAGGAACATAATTATTTTTAAAACTTAGGAGTAGTGCAATACTTTATTTGGTTTGTTTTGGGGCCACAGCTGACTGTACTTAAGGCTTACTCCTAGCTCACACTCAGGGATCATTCCTGGCAGGGTTCAGAGGACAATATGAAGTACTAGGAATTGAACCAGAGTCAGCTGCATGTAAGTGATTATATTATTGTTCCGGCCTCTGTAATATTGCATTTTAGAATGATTGCCAGTTCTACTGACATTTTTTTTCTATTTTTCTCTACTGACTTTTTAAAAATAAACACCATATTCATGTTTTAGATCAATATTTATGTTTTAGATTAACTCTTGCTATAATTCCAAAACAGTTTATGTTTACCTATAAAAAGTGCCTTAAAAACTTCAGTTAGACTGTTTTTATTTCTGGATCTCCTTGTACAATAAAAGCAGAAGTTTCATTTTTAAAGGATATTCATGAAGTAATGATCTACTCAGGTACGTAGTAAATAGTTACGTGTTCATAGAAGGCATTGGATGAATACCTTCATGTAAGTGAAGGCATTGTCACATGACAATAAACTCAGAATGTACTCTTCGTTTCACTGTGTTTCCTTATGTTTTGTGATGAGTTGTGGTAGTAAGGTTTGTGGGATGACACTCCACCTATTAGCCCTGGATCTTTGCGTTTGGGATTGCTCTCCCCTATAAAAGCCATTTGCGTATCTTTAGGCCAGAGCTTTATGCTAAAGAGATCTTTTTCTCGTATAAAAATGAAAGGATTGTGTGGCATATACAGGTGAGTCCGTTGACTTCGAATCAATGGCTCCCGGGAATTCTGTCATATTTTCTAACCATAGCCCCAGTAAAATCTAGATTGGATATGTTTCCTTTTACCCCACTTGTTCCTTCGTGGCACTGGATGGTACCAGGAAGAGTCCACCCTGGCTATGATATGGGAGCACCTTAGCGAAATCAACTCTACAAAAGACCAAAGGAAAGGTCACACTAGGTAGTCCTATCTAAGACAAATCTTTAGGGGCCTCCTGGTAAATAAAGAGCAAGAGCGCTTGAGAAAGTAATTGCCTTGAAGCAGAATAGTCTGAACAAAGGACCATATGGAGCTAGAGATATCAATCTAACATGGGGGACATAATTTGAATTATATGATGTGATTCTCCCCATGAAAATACACCCTCTAGATATTTTATCTTAGATGTAGTTTTTTTGTTCTCCAGCTCCCTCTCTGCAGTGTTTGCATAAGAAACTGGTCTGGAAGGAAGGCAACAATGTTCTGAGTTAGCATATCTTAAGCTTGAGCCAGAGGTGTGGCCCACCTGGGAATTTGTATGAGAGAGCTGGTTTTTACTTTGTGAAGCCTGGCATTTACAAGATTTTTTGACTTTTGGTGGGTGAGGAAACAAAAGGACTTCATCTAGAGGCATGTGTGTGTGTGTGTGTGTGTGTGTGTGTGTGTGTTCTCTGGATCAGTATTCTTGGTCAGAGTGCACATGGTCAGAGTACATGGTTGGCTGCTCACAGTCTGTGTGAGCCTGCCAGCTGGTGTGATAATGGCAAAGAGTCATTAACTGTTGGTGTGGAGAAAATTGGCAGAAGTAAAATACCTTTGGATTATCTAAACTGGACTCAGTCTAATTCATTGGTCATTGGCCCCTGAGCATGACTACGGAACTTAACAAACCCCTATATTGTTGGGGTCCCACATGGCCTCAACAAGGTGGATCTTAAATTATTCATTGAAATATTATGGTTTAGAGTAGAATTAATATTAACCAGAGTCAATGTCATTCACCACTGTCTTTAGGTTAATTTTATCTGTAGATTCATTCACGTATCATAATAATGTAGAAAATTGCCTGGCTCACAATAATTGTGTGTGTGTGTGTGTGTGTGTGTGTGTGTGTGTGTGTTGCAGGTGGACCCTCACGGGTGACTTATGTGAGGCGGGAAGGGGACAGAGATGGTCGCTTTCTTCCCAGCCACCTCTGCCACCCGGGATCCGCTGGGCAGGCTAAAGACTGATAAAGTCTGCGATGAGTCCCCCGCGGCGTGGGCCTGAGCCCCACCAGCCCCACAAGGTGGCCGCAAGCCACGCCTGATGCCCGCTTGATCTCTAGGCACGGGAGTTAATCCCCACCCACCGGAGGTTTCTCGGGAGCCACGGACTCAGGCTGGAGCGAGGAATTGCTCTTTGCAGGAAAGGAAAGTCAGTCCTAGGCCTTACCCGGTCTGCCTTAAGGTTCTTGTCTTTCTCGCAGAAAAAGAATTTTCAGGAGTCGAGGAGCAGTGAAGTAAAATAGGTTTTTATTGAGGGAGGTTTTTGGAGAGGGAAGGTGAGAGGAAGTAAGAGAGAGAGTAACACACTCAAGGGAGAACGTGGGCTGCTCCAAAGGCGGAGAGCGAGTAAAAGAGAGAGTACACATCTCAAGAGGGGAGATGCGGGCAACACGCGTGCTCAGGCAGCATGGCGGCGCAAGAGGCAACATGTGTACCCAGGCAGCATGTGCGTGCTGTCCTTTGTTTAGGACGGCTTTTACAGATTTCTCCCCCAAGTTACTCCCATCTGGGGCTTTAACCTTGGTTGCTAGGGCCCCGTTGCCAAGGGGAGTAGACTTTGGGAGTGGTCTTCTGTGAGCTGGGTGCTGGGTGGGAAGTCTGATTTGTCTTTCTTAGGAGGGTTAGTTATTTAAAGCCTTTAAAAGGGTCAGTGGCCTATGGGCTTCACACATTCCTTTTTGGCCTTCCTTTTCCCCCAGGGTCTATTGTTGATAGTGGTGTTGTCAAGTTTGGTTTCGAGCTTTCAATCAGGTGTGGCTCTGGATCTCCTCTTCTTCGGGAATTTTTATTGCCGTGTGGTGCCCCCTGTCTGCCTGCCTACAACATGTGTAATAAACATTTACCAAACAAAAGCTGACAGAAATTTAACTTTAACTGAAAAAGGACTAAGAGTTCTCAGCAAAACTTGGAGAGATAGTACTGTATCACTGTATCACTGTCTTCCCGTTCATCATCGATTGGCTCGGCGGGCACCAGTAACATCTCCATATGTTCTGTCTCATGCTAGTAGAGCCCCAAGGGCACCTGCTTGCTCCAGGAACATAAAGAGCCTCAAACCATTCCATCATGGGAATGAGGTGTAAAATTATTACTGGTATTTGGCATATCGGGTATGCCACCTGCATTGGAAGCCTGGCAAGCTGCCAGTGTTGTATTTGATATGCCAAATACCAGTAACAATTATATTAGTTATTCCCATGACCTAATATAATGGTTTGAGGCTCTTTATGTTCTAGAGCCAGCAGATGCCCTTGGGCTCTACTAGCATGAGACAGGACATATGGAGATATTACTGGTGACCTCTCGAGCAAATAGATGATCAACGGGAGGATAGTGATAGTGATAGTGATTTGGCATATCAAATACGACATGGGTAGCTTACCAGGCTCTGCCATGTGGGTAGCATACTCTTGTAGTCATCTCTAAATCCAGCATTTATTGATGAACCGTGGGTTAGAATACATGTATACATGCACCATCTCAGGTTCCAATTTTGGAAACCCATAGTGCTTCACATGGGAGTACCCATACCTAATCTTCTTGATGGTTTTGTGAAAGACTTTTTAAAATTCAATCACCATGAGATATACACTTATAAAGATGTTGGTGTTGGGTTTCAGTCATACAATGTTCTAACACCTGTTGCTTCACCAGTATACGTCCCCACCACCAATTTTCCAAGTTTCCCTCCCACCCACCCCAGCCTACCTCTAAGGCAGTCTCTCTCTCTCTCTCTCTCTCCATTTGTTTGTCCCTTTACCTACTTTTAGCTATCATATGGAAGACCATGCCCAAGAGTGGAATGAGGAACCTCCATAGCACTTGAGGGTTTTATGAACTTCACCACTTGGGAAGTCCTCAACCCCAATAAATAAAGAAATTCTTAATAGCCTAAATGAGTTATTGTGTAAAGATGCAGAGAATATGGAGAAAATATCATCTTTGTGGTCAAAAGACTTTTTGTGTTTGAATTTTGTTCCATTAGTAATGTTATTCCACTTTGGATAGATCAAACATTTTTTTACTACTGACTTCCTCATCTATAAATTAGTAATATTTAATCACTACTTTAGATTGTTCTTGTGAAAGTTAATGTCTATCATGCCTGGCACATGTAGAGAATCAGATTAAGTTGTAATTATTAATATACTTCATTTGATGTTTAACATGCATATCATTAATTAATCTTAGATATTCATTTACTAATTAAGATAAAATTTACATAACAGAAACACAAAAAAGCTAAGTATACCATTTAATCAGTTTTTACAAATGCAACCATGTGGATTCTAACAATATAATTTCCTACCAAGCACATTATATCTCCTTTATAGAGCATTATTATCAACCCCATAACATTTCTTCATACTGCTACACACCCACAGAAATATACAGTTCTGAATTTTTTTGTTGTAATTTTCCCACTTGGAGCTTTATGTAAATCATAGTTTATATTATTTTTCTGAAAGTTTTCTTTTCATGGGCATACTTTTGATATTTGTTCATGCTGTTGTGTGAGTATATAAGATTTTTTTTTATTATCAAGCACTATTCTGTTGTACGGATGTACCACGCACTTTACATGCTTTCCTCTATTCTTGGATAAGTTACCAAGAAAAGTCTTACTGCCTGGAACTGCACAGTGTCAAATGCTATGGCAGTGGCTTTTGAGAAAGGAAAGAACTTTATTGTGCGGTCAGCTGGGCAAGAATACAAGTGGCAATGTTCATATATGTCTCCTCAGTCTTGGAATGTTAATAATTTTGTGTGTGTGTGTTTGGGAGAATGGTTTGGGTCACACCTGGCTATGCTCAGGGTTTAGTCCTTTACTTGTTAAAGGGATCACTCTTTGTATTGCATAGGACATCTTATATAGTGCATAGGATGAAACTGAGGTCAGGCAGAAGCAAGTAAAAGTGCCATATATCCTTTAATATCCTGCCCGCCCAGTAGGGTTCTTTAGGATTAAGGATAGATGAAGAGAAAGAGTATCTTTTGTTGAATTTTTTAAGAATGAGATTTTTCTTGTAGGACTTTTCACTTCTAAGTAAGCACTGACAGTCAGCATCCCAAGTTCTTGGTTTCTTTTTTTTTAATAAAAATTTAAAATTTATTTTGACCAAATAGAGGTTGATACGAGATTTATTTCTACTAGAAATTAATATAATCCATCATATCTAGTAAATAATGGAGAAAAACTCTACAATTCTCAATATATGCAACAAAAGTCTCTGCAAAGTATTTTCTACCTTTTTTCACAATACCTCAACAAATTGGCAGTAAAAAGAAAATTCTTTAACATATAAAGAACTATTACTTAAACCTGACAGCTGACATGCATTATTTTTTTTCAAATCTTAACATTTTTATTTTTTTTTTTAAATTTTTTTTTATTATACCACCGTGAAACATACAATTACAAAAGGTGTTCATAATTGGTTCTTGGTAATACAGTATTCCAGCACTCCATCCCTCCACCAGTGCCCCATTTCCACCACCAATGTACCCTCCACCTCCCGCCCCGCCACCTTAATAGCAGGTACCCCAGTTTCCTCTCTCTCTCTCTCTCTATCTCTCTCTGTCTCCTGCATCTCTCTCCCTCTTATTTTACACATTGTGGCTAGCCCCTGCAGATATTTAGAGTTTATCACTTAAGTCTCTTTGTGTATATTCAGTGGTGAGTTTTAATCTGCCATTACCATTTCCCCATATTTAGTAAAACACTGGTATCTATTTATATCCTATTAATGAATGCAGTCATTCTATATCTGTCCTTTTCCTTCTGACTAATTTCACTCAGCATGATAGTCTCCATGTCCATCCATTTGCAGGTAAATTTCATAATTTCATCTTTTCTGACAGCTGCATAGTATTCCATAGTGTAGATGAACCACAATTTCTTTAGCCAGTCCCTCTGTTCTCGGGCATTTAGGTTGTTTCCAGATTCTAGCTATAGTGAATAGCGCAGAGATGAATAAAGAAGTACAGATAGTGTTTCTGCTATGTATTTTTCGGTCTCTCGGGTATATTCCCAGGAGTGCTATTGCTGGATCAAATGGGAGCTCAATATCTAGCTTTGGAGGAATGTCCATATTGTTTTTCCAAAAGGGCTGGACCAGTCGGCACTCCCACCCAGCAGTGGATGAGAGTCCCTTTTTTCCCCACATCCACGCCAGCACCGGTTGTTCTTGCTGTTTTGGATGTGTGCCAGTCTCTGTGGGGTGAGATGGTATCTCATTGTTGTTTTGATTTGCATCTCCTGATGATTAAAGATGAAGAGCACTTTTCATATGCCTTTTGGCCATTCAATTTCTTCTTTTTTGGAAGCTTCTGTTCATTTCTTCTCCCCCATTTTTTGATGGGGTTGGCTGTTTTCTTCTTGTGGAGTGCTACCAGTGCCTGATATATCCTGGATATTAACCCCTTGTCAGATGGGTATTGGGTGAATATCCTTTCCCACTCTGTGGATTGTCTTTGTATCTTGGTCAACGTTTCTTTTGGAGGTGCAGGAAGCTTTTCAATTTTACGTAATCCCATTTGTTTATCATTGCTTCCATTTGCTTGGTCAGTGGTCTTTAAAGATACTTTTCGTTTTTGATGTCGTAGAGCGTTTCTCCTATGTTTTCTTCGATGTACCTTATAGATTCATGTCTGATATCGAGATCTAGAATCCATTTTGATCTGACTTTTGTGCATGGCGTTAGAAGGAGGTCTAAGTTCATTTTGTACACGTAGCTGCCCAGTTTTCCCAGCACCATTTGTTGAAGAGGCTTTCTTTGCTCCACTTAATATTTTTTTGCTCCTTTATCGAAGATTAAGTGGTTGTATATTGTGAGTGCATTTCAGGATACTCAAGTTCCTATTCCATAGGTCTACAGGTCTGTCTCTATACCAATACCACACTGTCTTAATTACAACTGCTCTGTAGTAGAGCTTGAGGGTTGGGGAAAGTGTTACCTCCCATCTTCTTTTTCCCAAGGATTGCTTTAGCTATTTGTCACAGCAAGCAGATTTGGGTTCTTTTGATACCTAGAAGAGCTAAAGGCCAATTTTCATCCTCTTTCACATGTTCAGATTTACTTCCTGAAAAAATAACTTTTATCATTTGTTAATTATAATTCTTACAGAGGAGGAAATGAAGCAAAAAGGTGGCAACATTCCCTGTCTCGATTCTATTTAATTTGGCTTCTCTTAGCTGGGTTGTTTCCAGTCTTGGAGTATGATGTTTAAATGTGCTATAAGCATTTTCGTACAGTGCTTTGCTAACATATTGGTTCATAGTGTTTATAAGTATTATGAAGTGGAATTTCTCATTTAGCAAAGTTAATTAACTCATTTAGAAGACAATGTTTTCTTAGTATATTTATTTATTATGGTTAGTCCATGTACAGTGATAAAGTTATATATCTAACATAAAAATGACTCTATTGTTTCATCTGGAGAGAACAGTGTTTTTAGAGACATAGAATAAGATATATGTCAGGAATGTTGAGTATTGTTACTATGTCTAGTTGAATATGGGTAATAATAGCATGAGATAACTGAAAAAAAGGAAAGGTCTTAGATGGCATTAATGAACAAAGTCTAGACTTTTATCCTGTAGAGTTTCTAGAGTATATAAAATTCTGTGTGTGTTGTTTTATTTTACTTACTTATTTAGTTTTGAGTTTGGGGCTTACTCCTGACTGTAGCCATTTACAAGCAAAATGGGCTTGTATAATGCCTTGGTGCTGGGAGTGACTCCCAGCACTGATTGGGACTATCTCCTGCACGCTACTGGATATGTCTTGAAACAAAACAAAACAAAACAATGCAATGGTTGTAAAACCTTCATGTCATTGTGTTCAATAGTTTCTATGTACCTCAGAATTTAACTACTTTTTTCTAGAACTATTTCAAATATGTCACCTATATGATTAATTCTTACAAATATGCTACAGTCTATAGTTTATGTCTATTTTAGTTGTTTCGGTGGATGCTCTTTTTTGTGTGTTACTGTTGGGATCACTGCTCCTGATGGTGGTAAGGGTATGTGATGTATTGCTGCCAAGGATGAAACCCAGTTCCTTGCATTGTGAAAATGTGCTCTACCACTTGAGTAATTTACCTGGTATAATATTTCATGCCACTTAAAACATTTTAATATAAATACCATGCTTTTTGAATATTCTTTGACTCCGTTGTGGTCACTTCAATTCTATCCTCATAATCTAAGAGAGTCAAGGACTTCTTTTTCCTTGGATGTTTTTCTTCTCTTGCTTTGTTTCTTTTATACCATTTATGAGTGAAACAATCTGTTGCTTTTCAGACTTCCTCTGACTTGTTTTGCTTAAAGTGACACTTTACCATCCATGTAGCAGAGGCAATATTCCATCTTTTCTTATAGCCAAGTAGTATTCCATTATATATTCATATATCTCTCATGAGCAATTGATTTGTTCCCAGAAAATTTAGCTTTTATAAATAGTAGTGGAATGAGCATAGATGTGGATTATTTATTTAAGTTAGTGTTTTTGTGTTCTTGGAGTAGATTCCTAGTAATAGAATTGCAAATCATGTGGTAAATCACATTCAATAATTTGGAAAATCATTGTGCTATTTTCCATAGAGACTGAACCAGTTTCTCTGCCCACCAGCAGTGTGTGAGGGGTTCTTCTCTGCACTTCTGATTTCTGAACTTTTGATAAAGACCATTATGACTGATATGAGCTGGCATCTCATTATCAGTTGTTATATATTCCCTAATAGTGAGCCTGATCTTTTCCCCCCAATAAGCTTGTTTGCCTTATGTGTTTTCTGGTATATATTTATAATATAATTATTATCATATTTATTATTTTTGTTATATTTTCCCACAATTCCTGATTGAAATTGAGAATTTGTGAGTCTTTAAACACTTGTTCATCACTGCTGAATTCCTCCTTGTACTTTGACTCCTTGAATGGCTTCAGGAATGCAGAGTAGAGAATTTTGTGGAATAAAGGATACAAGTCTGATAGAGCTGCTCTGTGGACTGAGGTTGTCTGAGAATCATGCAAGAGGAAGCTAGAAACACAGTCCTGGAGACAGCTAAACTGTGCTGTGAGCATAGAGTGAATGATTCAGCATAGACTGTGATGGTTGGAACTTTGGAAACTATGCTAAAGTGAAAGTACACAAGTCAGAGAGAAAGAATGAAAATCTCCAAAGCCATAGGAACAGAGGCAGATGGCATTTTTCTAGGGCATCACTCGCCCTGGCTATGTAAAGAGAGGGGTTGGGATGGTTGTCAAGACGCCAGCCCATTTCAGACAACAAGTTAAAATTTGCACAAACGTAAGTGTATTTTCAAATGAATTTTTATTTGATTTAGAAATAATTTATTTTGTAAATATGCCAAGTATTTTGAATTATTAATCCAGCCAATATTTTTACACAATAAAAGCTGTAATTTTGCCCCACATTAGAAAAAAAAAAAACAAATATGATCTCTGGGTTCAAAGTTCTTAACTGAGATTTCTTGTATTTGCTTTTCATTTTGGCACCTCTACCAAATGTCAGCACTCTGAGATCAAATATACTTAATAGAAAGTTTTTCAAAAGAGTTAAAAGCCATTTTTGCATAGATTTTTAATAATGTAGTCCCACAGCCCGCACACAACATAAAAAGCAACAATTTTCATAGCAATTTTTACTAGTAACTTAATGCTATTTATATTTACTTTTCTTAAGATACAGCTTCAGTACAACCAATTTGTGTATTTTAATACTTTGACACTTTTAATATGGTTGTTAATAATTATATCAGTACATTACTTTTGATTTTTCAATGATGATTTAAATGGGCCAAAGAAAATGACTCATTGATTTATCAGAAGAAGGGTTAAGTGAAGCTAGAGAGAAGGTTGGAGTCTCCTATCAGAGTGCTACATCTTAATTTTGGGGTTCAGAAATAAGGAATTTTTATCCTTAGAAATGGGGGAGAACTGGTTTGACAGTGCCTCTGTGAGGTCATGGAAGTGCAAACACAGAGCCTTCTTAAGTTTTCGGGAAGGACTGAGGAATTAAACATTCTGTGACTCCTAGAATGAGATGGATCTCAAGAGCTCAGTTGATCAAACTTACATGTAGCATGATAAGATAAGGGAAGTCAGAAAGCCTGACTCATCTCTGAAATTTTGGAAAAGTCCAACTATAGTCTGATCTCTTCCTTCTACTCAAGTCTCCTTTGAGCTCTGATTTTCCACTCTACTTGGATAAGTATTTGCTTTCTCCTCTCAGCTTAAGGGTGTACTACATCATCAAGTTCAAGACTGAACATACATTGGCGTTGTCTGATTTTTATAACTATATGGTAGGAAGAAATGACAAAAAGGGCTATAGCAGAATTAATAAAGCATTAACTCTAAAAGCAGATCGCAATATGGTTAGGACCTTAGTTCTAATATTACACAGTTTTGCATATGTTAACTTTATGTCTATTTTTTACCATAAAATGGAATTAAAAATAACACTTGTCCTAGGAGCTAGGGAGAAAGATCAAAGGGCTGGACTGCATATCTTACATATGCTAAGTTCAATGTTTGATCCTCTTCATTGCTTATACTCCCAAGTACTGCTCTGTAGCCCTGGTAGTACTCAGAATTAGTGGACATGAGCTCTGAGCAGTAAAATCCACATAGTCAGACTCATCCACCAGGGCCCCTGTTTGGGAGACCAGAGCAAAAGGGACAATTGTCTTATAGACCTATTTTGATAATTAAATGAAGTTTATTATTTTTTCTTTAAATGAGTTATTTTAAACACCATTATTTACAAAGTACAAGCTTTTTCACAATATAATTTCTGGAAAGATTCGTCATTCAGCACCAATCCCACCACCAGTGTGCCCCCACCACCACCAGAGACCCGCATTTCCTTCCCACTATCTATCCCCCTCCGATGCCTGCTAACTTAGCCAGAATCAATTATTTTGATCCTTACAGCTCATATAAAGGAACAGTAATGATAAGGTCTTAAGGGTTGTTGTCTTTTTTTTTTATCCTAGGAAGATGTGTGGGAGTCTGGCCAGTTTTTTGTTCTTGGATTCACTTTCTGGGTTTCCAGAGCACAGTGGTTTTCTATTTACAATCCCAGACACACCATCACTACAGCTACTGACAACACGTATTTCACATTTATCTCAACGTCTATTTGAGCTTATCCTATTCATACACTGAACAATCCATTCTATATTGGTTGTTGGAGCTAATTCTCTAAATATGGTCAATGAACCTGGTGTCAGACAAAAGTCAATGGAGATCCTAAAATTTCCATTGTGCCATTTGAGTTCACTATAAGGGAAATTACCGGGGTGGTCCCCAGACCACACCTAGTGCCCACACATTCATTTCTAGAAAATGTGGTGGGATACTAGTTAGATGAATATACTGGGTTTTGAGATAATGAATGGGTGCTCTGCGCCCATGTGCCATGGGGGAGTACATGTGACCCCCCCCCCATTTAGGTCCCAGCCAGTTTCAGTTCTGGGCAGGTCCACCAGGCTTTGCTGTAGAGCATTGAGTTGGGGGAGGGCACCCCAGCTTCAGCTCCCCGGGAACCTGGTGGATTCAATTACCCAGTCGTCCATACCTGGGTTTGAAACTTGACTATTTCATTGGGTGTGGCTCTGTCGAGCTGTGGAGTTCGAATCTTACAAATGACTATGGTTGTGATGCATGAGGTTTTCAGGTCTCTGAGGGTCTGACCAGGAGGCAGGGGGAGCCTGGCCCTGCCCCTCTTCCAGGATCCCTCATCAGCCTTAAATGAAGTTTAAACTAGAATTATCTAGTGAATTTTTTTGCATGAAATAAGTAAGTATGAATTATTGGTTACTATTAAACAGAATTAATACTCTGTTCATTGCCACATCTCTGCTGGTTTCCTTAGATAGACAGACCTGTAAAATAGGTTGAATATTGTGCAAATGTATTTACAAAGTATTGTCAGTTGACAGATGATGGACAAATAATTCAAGTCATTGTTAAGGAAGTCCTATGTCGAGCATACTAAGAGACCCCATTTTTTAGAGCCTGAAAACTACTTTTACATATCTGTACAGACTAGCATTCAATTATTTTAATGAAATTCCTATTTTTCTCAAACATATATCATATGCCTTTAAAATTAAGGCTGTCTTGGAGACTTTAACATGTGACTCTACACTAACTTAAGTTTATCAATTCTATTTCTTAGAAATTTCTCTTTTAATTAAAAGCTGGTAGAGAGTCAATCTACCAGCTTTGAATTTTGTGCTTTATAACTTCTATCAAGGTCTTTGAATAAAGAGAAACAATTCTTTTTTAAGAATTATTAAGAAAAAATGTTCTGGTGGGAGATTTTTGTTGGGTTGGAGCTATTTTTATTTATGAGATTATATACTGCAAAGAGAACATTTTGTGAACTCAGTATCTTTAAACTTGATCACAAAATGGCAGCAAAGTGAAATATAACTAATTATGAACTAACCCCGGAAGAGATCCAGACCCATCCACTTCAGACCCACAGCTGCGCTGTTCGGCCGGCCCCATGTGGAAACAACCCATGGAGCTGACCTCCCGGTAAGGGGCTTGGCCATCCCCTGGCCGAGTCCAACATTGCTCCAAGGGTTTGCTCTCATGGGCGGGGGAGAGACCACACTGGCTGGACATCGGAATGGAGTTTTGGGCCCTGCTCTTTTCTCCGCCTCCATGCCAGTTGCCCCGGGAAGAGAGAGACCCACCCACGCCAGACTCAGCTAATTTGCAACCCTGGAAGAGATCCAGACCCATCCACTTCAGACCCACAGCTGTGTGCTTGGCCGGCTCCATGTGGAAGCAACCCATGGAGCTGACCTCCCTGTAAGGGGCTTGGCCAGCCCCTGGTGAGTTGTTCCAAGGGTTTGCTCTCATGGGTGGGGAGAGACCACGCTGGCCGGACTTGGAATGGAGTTTTGGGCCCTGTACTTTCCTCCGCCTCCATGCCAGTTGCCCGGAAGAGAGAGACCCACCCAAGCCAGACCCACAGCTCTCTTGGCGCCAGCTGCAAAGCGGCTGCGCGATATTCTTAGAGAATGCTGATTTTAGGATAAGGTCCTTCCCAAGATCTTTCACATTTATACATTGTATACAGTTCTAGACAGGTTCTAACTGATACCAGTAAGCCTAGCAAGAAACCAGAGCAAACCACACATCATGCAGTCTGTCACTCTCAACATCCAGACTCCATAGTTCCTCAGAGCTCCATCCAAGAGAAAACCTGGTCTTCCCTTTAAGTTTCATCAGTAAATGCTCAAGATGAGAGCCTTGTACTGAGACTATACCACCTACACGGCAAAGCCTGGCAAGCTACCTGTGTTTTTTTACTTGTTATGCCAAAAACTAGTAACAATTATGGACCTCAGTTCCATGACCTGAAGAATGGTTTTGGGCTCCTCCTGTCCCTGGAGCAAGCAGATGCCCTTGGGGTTACACTTGCTTGTGACAGGACTCATGGAGATGTTACTAGTGCCTGCTCGAGCAAATCGATGAACAATGGGAAGACAGTGACAGACAGTGACAGACAGATGAATTAACTGGTAAAAAATAACCACTAATAAAGAAGGCAAATAAAAAGGCACTATTTTTTAAAATATACATCCATGAAAAAATTCTACCACGCTTTATGTTACTAAATTAAAAATAATTCAAATTGAGATTATATAAATTGCACAAATCTACTATCATGCTGTCTTTGTTTAAAGGGCATTGTAGATCAATTAGCTTCATATTTGAAAATTTTTAACCTGAATTTGTGGACTATGTGATAGAAAACTGTTTTCTTATGTCCTGGGTTTTTTAGACACATGACCCAGAGTAAATACACTAGGTTGGACTGCATTGAGGACTAAATCAAAGAGGCAGAATTTTGCAGTAAAAAGGCAGTATTTACACTTGAGGAAATTTAGAAATCTTAGAATTACACTTTTTTTATTTGTTTCTGGGCCGTACCTGGTGGTGCTTGGGGCTTATTCTTGGTGGTACTTGGGACCAAATATGGTGATAGGGTTCAAATTGGGGTAGGCCATGTGAAAGGAAAACACTTTATCTCTGTATTAACTTTTCATTCCAAGCTTTACATTTTAATCAGAAAGTATATTTAATAACAATTCACATATATATGTACTTTGTGTGATTTTCATGTCAATTCATGTTCTTAGAAAAGTTGCCATGTAGTAATCATTTAGTCAATTAAGATAACTTTTATATTATTGCTATTCCCATTGCTCAATATTAAGATATTGTTTGGTTTATTTCAGAAACCATTTCTTGGCTGATAAGGGCTTATTTCTAGAATCAAGAGTGATAGTACAGTGAGTAGGCTTGCCTTGCATGAAGCAGATCTGGGTTCAATCCCTGGTTCAATCTCATGTGGTCCCCTAAACACTGCCTGGAATGGCCCCTGAACACAGAGCCAGGACTAAGACCTGAGCACTATTCAATGTGACCCCCTCCCCACTCCTAACAACAACAGCAACAAAAACTCAAAACCAATCAAGGTTTATTTCTAATGTGTTCTAAAATTTGATGATAAAACACACAACTGTATAAAATAAAACAATTATCAACATCCAAATAAATTAACACTAAAATTATAATCAACAATATTAATCTTATAAAAATATTTTTTGATTCTTACAAGATTTGAATTGTTGGAGTATTATCACATTTGTCTGCCTAGTTATGAGGGAAGTTGTTAATGAACATGTTCTTTATTTCTCTTCATAAAATATATATAGGTTATATGTGCATTTGTGACTAGTATCTGAATATTTTACCAATATTCAGATCCTAGTTTACTAAAGCAACATACAACCAACAAATAAGATCCAATCAATTCTTAATTATGTGCTTTGCAGAAACCCTTGGATCCTTGTATCCTGTTTCCTTATCTAACTATAAAAATTCTTTGGAGATAAATTCTAGAGTGTTGAATATATAGTGGAATTATAGAAAAGAATGTGATACACAATAAAATATATTTCTATAATTAGAGTTAATTAAAATTTTAAGGTTTTACATATACAAAAATATTTAAAATGTAGTGTTCTTATTTATACTAATATAGAGTATGAATTTTTTATTTTTATGGAAGTGACTTCATATCATCTTACGTCTTTGGAAATATATTTCTATCCATTTCATACCTCCTAAATCCCATCCATGTTGTTTCAAATGCAAAAGTTTCATCTTTTCATATTATAGGAGTGCATATATATTTTCAAATTAGTGGTTTTGTATTTTTAATTTATATGCTTAGGAGTGGGTTGTTGGATTGTATGGCCAATCTTTCTAGCATTGTGAGAAACCTTCATCAGGAATTCTAAAGGTTAATTTTCACAGACTCACTAAGAACATAAAGATTTTTTTTCTCTCCACAACTCCCCAGCATGTTGTTTTGTGTCTTTGTAATATGGGCCATTTTCATAGACATGAGACTATTTTTTATTGTACTTTTGATTTTCATCCTTTTCATCCCTATCCGTGTTGTATTTGATATGCCAAAACTCAGTAACAGTTATAGACCTCATTTGCATGACCTGAAAGAATGGCTTGAGGCTCTTCATGTTCCTGGATCGAGCAGATGCCCTTGGGCTACACTAGCATGATATAGCATATATGGAGATGTTACTGGTACCTGATAGAGCAAATTGATGAACAATGGGAAGACAAGTGATACAAGTTAATATGAAGCAGTGATAAACTTTTAATGTGCCTTTTGACCATCTCTGTCTTCTCTGAGAAGTGTCTATCTTATGCTTTATACATTTTTTAGATTACTTTATGTTGAGTTTCATAAGTCCTGTATATGCCTTGATATTACCCACTTTCAGAGTACAAATATTTTCTCCTATTCAGCAGGATATATTTATGTTTTACTAATAATTTCTTCATTTATGCAGAAGCATCTAGCTTGAAATAATTCTTGTTATATATTTTTGTTTCAGTTTTCTTGCTTTTTGTAGTTGAGTTGAAGTATCCATAAACAGATATCACAGAATATTTTGCCTTTTTTTTTCCCCTTATGTATCTTATGCTTTGAAATCTTACCACCAACTCTAATTTGTTTTGAATTCCATTTTGTATATGAGAGTTGTCTAGTTTAATTCTTTTGTTTGTTTCATTTACTTTGATTGGTTTCTTATTTTTTGTTGTTGTTTTGGACCCAGTTGTCCTCTGGCTGCTCCAAGTTTGGCTGCTCATAGCAGTTCTTGAGAACATGAGGTGTTCGAAATCGATTCCAGGACTTCACAAAGGCAAGGCAAGGGCTCTGCACTAGTCACATTTCCGTCCTCTAGTTGCACTTTTTTGGTAGTCACTAGCCAGTTTTACCAGGACCGTTTGTTGAAGATATTCCTTTCTCCACTGTATGACTTAGAGTCATTTATTATAAATTAATATCCTTGCTGTTGGGTGGATGCATAAGCTCTTAATTCTAATACATTGTGTCTACTTTTGCTCAATTACCATACTATATTGATTATGCCCTGTAAAACTTCCTAAGGGTTTCCATACTAAGTATGTTCTATTTCCACATGCTGTACTTCAGAATGAAACTTGTTAAAGAATATATGTACTTAACTTTCAGATATATATTCCACTTCTTAATTTAGCTTGTACATAAAATCAGAATGCTCAAGGTTTATGTAGACTAACTAAACACAAACGTATACTTGAGGCTATATAAAATTGTTTTCATTCAATAAATGGTTAATGAATTAAAATTATACACCAAAAGTAATAAATACTACATATTTTGAAACTTGATTGTTGAACATGGATACAGTTAGTGGCAAGAAATATTCCCCACAATGAGGCCAGAGCAATAGTCCAGTGGGTAGGACGTTTGCCTTGCATGTGGCCAGCCCATGCCGGCCTGAGTTCAATCCCGGCATCCCATATGGACCCCCGAGCACTGGTAGGAGTAATTCCGGAGTGCAGAGCCAGGAGTAACCCCTGAGCATACCTGGGTGTGACCCAAAAAATATTCCCCCACAATCAAGAGAAACTGTGAATAAGACTTGATACAGAAGGAATATTGATATAAATATAGATTCCTTGATATAGAAGGAATATCTATATAGTTTGTGCAGGAGTGATTTGTAAACTACTTTGGATGGATCAGAGGGCATGGGAAAGCAGATAGAGTACTGCAAAATTCATGAAACTATTATTAAGTGTCTTCAATATACACTACAGATACATAACATACATTTTTAGAAAAATTGGAATGAAAGGGTACAGTATAGGCAAAGCTACATATTATTAATATTAGAGATTGATATTTATTGTGTTATTAAAGATTAATCTGCCAGAAATATTAAACATTATTAGATTTAACAGTTTATCCAATAAGAATGGTTAAGATTGGTGTAGCAATATTAGAAAAAATATAAATTAAAAAATAATTTAAAATTATCATATATCCTGTAAACTCTTCAATCTTATCCATATTTGTATTATAAGCACATCCCATATAATAAGAAGCCTTATTTTGTTTTTACTTATAACAACTTTATTATTTAATAGATGTTGGTGGGTGTTTAAGTGAGAGACAGATTAAAAGAATTCTAAATGTTCAATTATGAGTAATTGAAAATAATACTGACATATAAATAAATTTGCCTTTGGCATGCATCATATATCCTAACATAAAATCACAGGTAGGACTTTTAGATTAATTCCTAATATCTTACACCCAAAAGGAGGGTCCCATCATTGGGACTGGATGGACCCAAGGCAAGCTGTGAGTAAACTACCTTGGCCTCAGCATGGGACTAAGTGTCTTAAACAAAATTATAAGGTCATGGAGCAAACTGGTGAGAA
Source organism: Cryptotis parvus (assembly GCA_021461705.1). NCBI lineage: Eukaryota > Metazoa > Chordata > Mammalia > Eulipotyphla > Soricidae > Cryptotis > Cryptotis parvus. The sequence goes on along the minus strand of JAJIBD010033237.1, from coordinate 15,785 downwards.
GAATGTATTCTGGGCTATATGGCAGATGTCCCCAGGAATGGTATATAAGTCTAATCCCCATTTTAGAAAAATATCTGCCTCTTACTGTGTTTATACAAAATGACTAGAAATATTATGAAAATTATTGTTTACCAGCAAAGTATAAGAGAAAACAACACACTAGGAATCCACCCTCATTCACAGTGGGCCTATAGCCCAAGGGGATGAGTTTCTGGGGCAAGGTTCCCTGTTGGTTTGCCCTGGAAAGGGGACACTTTCTCTTACATCATTGTTTTAGGATAAAAAGTTTACCTCTTATAACTGTTATAAATGTTTACATTTATAAACCTCTTATAAATGTTTACCTCTTATAAATGTTTACCTCTTATAACTCCCTTACCCCAAACTTTTCTATAGTATATATCTTTTGCAGACTTGATTTGACTGGGTTGTGTGTCTGTAGAATTAGGTAGAATGAGGAATGATTGGAGATATATTAAAGCCTTAGATTTTCTAGAGCCTGTGTCCATTAGTTGTTGTTGTTCCTTTGTTCATTGGTTGGGGGAACAGTCACTGGCCCTGAACATGGCCAAAGAACCCACGGAACCTCAATGTTTGTTGGAGACCTGTTCAACCCCAAAAGGTGGGGAGGAAGAGTTTAAGGGCATCAATTGAATAGTTGTAAATGTACTTGAAATTTGTCTATACAAGTAGTAAGATAAAAACATTTATTCAATTGCAAAATAGTATTGCATACTTAAAAGATGAAAAAGAATTGGAGATATAAAAATATAGTATATAGAACCACTTGATTAGTTGTGAATCAACAGATGACGACACACCTGGTAGTTTAGAGAACAGGGTCTCAGGAAGGTAAGAGACATGTTTTGAAATATTTCCCATTAAATCACATTTCCAAGTAAATAGACTTCATCAGACTATGTGACTTGAACATCTATGTTTCAGAAGGTAGCTTCACAAATTTCTATTACTATTCAGTGATTTCCTACATAATCAAGCATTGATTTGCTCTTCTCTAGTGAGGGGTGTTCTGCCCCTCGAAGTGTTGCAGGTGTGGCTGCTGTGCCCAGGTGCATCAGCAGGTGGCAGACAGAAGACAGGTTTGTTTACACCCAGGGCTCTGCCCTGTAGGCCCCTGGATGGTGGATGGTTGATGGTCTGATACAGAAAAATACTGGGTCCCCTGGGATGATCCCAGAGCCATAGCAGAGCCTGGCAAGCTACCTGTGGTGTATTCAATATGCCAAAAACAGTAACAATAATGGACCTCATTCCCAACGAATGGAGATGCTACTGTGCCTACTTGAGCAAATCAATGAACAATGGGAAGACAAGTGACAAGTGAGGGTCTGAGAGAGCGATTAAGAGCCATTACAGAGTATTTTGATACTTGTGAAAGAGCTCTTTTTAGGGTCTAATATGGAGATACTCAGTTTTTTTCCATATATAATATCAATTCTGTATTGTTTGTCATACGGTATACTCTTCAAAAATTTCAGTGCCAATATACTCTTCAGGATTTCAGTCTGTATGAATTGATTTATAATAAAAGGAAAAAACTGGAGGCAATGATTTTTTTTTGTTTGTTTGGTTTTTTTTTGGGTGGTCACACCTGGCAGTGCTCAGGGGTTACTCCTGGCTCTGTACTCAGAAATTACTCCCAGTGGTACTTGGGGGACCATACGAGATGCCGGGGATTGAACCTGGATCAGCTGCATGCAAGGCAAATGCCCTACCCATTGGACTATCGAAAAGGCCCCCAATGTTTTATTTAAGAATCTTGGAATTTAAAATATTTGGCCCACTGATTAATAACAATTTTATTTATGAACATTGGTATCTTTATTAGTCATATATGCATAATTCAGTACATGTACTGATATGTATTCATATATATATAATTTTGAAAGAATTGAACAAGTTCATGGAAGTGGAAGAATTGCTTTATTAAATAACAATTATTCGGGCCGGAGCCGATAGCCCAGCGGTAGGGCGCTGGGTTCCGATCGGCCTGGTATCCCATATGGTCCCCACGGACCAGGAGTGATTCCTGAGTGCAGAGCCAGGAGGAACCCCTGAGCATTGTCGGGTGTGACCCAAAAAAGCAAAAAAAAAAAAAAACAATTATTCTTGTACTGTTTGTTGAATTTTGTTAGTGAAGGAGATACTAAACAAAAGAAGAAAGTAGCTTTAAATATTTTATTTCTTGAAAAACAATCACTTTGCCCTCTTATCCTGAACTTCCACACTGATATATTAATGATCTAAGTTCTCTTAAGTGTCTACTATAGCAAGCTTATACTTAAAATAAAACATTTAATTGGGCATGGGGTGTGTCTCAGCAATAATGCATATGCCTTTTATGTGTGAAGACTGCCAACACACACAAACACACTCCATTTATCTTCCTCCTAAAGGTCTATTTCTTTAAGTCTTCTTTGCCTCTTCTCTTTTAGATATGTGATTAGCTGTCACTTATAAGATTTGGAGACATGCTTACTTTATATCATCACCTCAAATACCCAGCAAATTCTGTGGCTACTCCTATAATTATGACTTGAATCTAAATAAATTTGACATTTTAGTCCACTACAGTAATATTATACCTCAATAGAGCAAAAGCTTCTTGCTTCTATTTTCATCTCAGCATTTTATTCTCATAACAATTAAATTAATCTCTAAACTCTATGAATCAGAACATGCATAGTACTGATTGAAAGTGTGCACTCACTTTACCAATTAGCCTGACCCCTTAATTGCAAAATCTGGATTTGTAAAATCCAGATTTTGGACTTTACAAATTCGTACTAAATTTGGTAATCACTCTTCAAGATGGCTTTTACTTATCTTTTTATCAACCTCATATCTTTTGTCATATAATGATGTGCATATGCTTGTGAAGTTTATTCTACAGAATAAAACTGATCTATGTAACCACATATGTATTATTGAAGTGAGATCCATGGCAAAATTGTAGAAGAAATTGCATGTCTATCTTGTGTATCTTGGCTTATTCTCTCTGGAGATGCCAAATATCAAGAGTCTTTAACAACGCCCAGGGCAGCATCTATGTTGTGAACAACCAAGGCTTCTGTTCAAAGCCAGTAAGAAACCTAGACCTTCACATAACAACTATGTAAATGGAATATTACAAGTAGATTTCCAACTCATGCCCAGAATTCAAATACATCAAGGGCTGGTGTCCTAAAACTTCTGAGAAAATCTGAACTAAAAGTGATGTAAGCATGCAGACAGGGGGTCTCCAAGGTAATGAAGTTTCACCCTAAGGCTGTCCAGATTCACCTGTTTGGAAACTGGAACCAAGACTTGATAAGACTCCCAGTAGACCTAAGGAATCTGGATCAACCTGTTCTCAGCCCAGCCCCTAATCTGGTTATATTCCAGGACAGAAGATCCAGCAGGAACAGAGGTCTAGAAAAGGAGATTTTCAAAGAAGACCACTCCCACTATCTACTCCCCTTGGCAATGACCTAGCAACAGACCTTAACCTAGGTTGAAGCCCTGTATGGGAGTAGCTTGGGGGAAGAAATCTATAAAAGCTGTCCTGACCAAAGGATGGCACGCATGCCACCTGTGAACATGCTGCCTGGGAGCACATGCTTAGTGAGCCCATGTGGCCAAGCACTTGTGGTGCCTGAGCACGTGTTGTTGCCTGCATCTCCCTTTTTTTTTTAAAATATTTTTGCTCTTGCAGAAAAGCTCTTGTTGGCTGGGGAGACAAAGATGCTGGCTTGGTGAAGACAAGCACGTGCATGTGGGTGTGGGAGATGTCTTGATCAGAGCACATGGTCAGAGCATCTGATGCGCAGCTCTAGGTCTGGGGAGTCGGTTGCCCTGGATTGTGTAGCAGAGTGTGTTTAATTTGTGGTGAGAAGTAAAAATGCCTTTTTGCAAAGTACTGGACTCATGGATTTTATTTATCGGTCATCGGCCCCTGAGTGTGACCATGGAACACAAACCCTAATATTGTTGGGGCTCCACGAGGCTCCTAACACAGAATCATGATAAATAGCAAATAATTACCGGGGCTAGGCTGATAGTACAATAGGTAATACTTGCTTTTCATGTTGCTGGCTTCTATTTGATCTATGGTACTAACATATATGGTCACTTAAGCAACACTTGGAGTGATCCCTGAGCAGAGGCAAGGAATAGGCCACGCAGTACTGCCGGGGTGGCCACCGAATAAAAAATTAAATAATATTTATTTTAAAAATATTTGCCATGGTTTTGACTGATAAATTTAGAAATAGTTTTGTTATGCAACAGTAGATCGATAACATACTAATGAAAGTGGGAAATTCTTTAATAGTAAGGTAATTGCAATTTGAAGATTTCCTGGGGGATTTGGATAACCAGGTTGAGAAACTCATAGCCTAAAGACTTATCACAGATGCACTGTAGAATTGGGCCACTGAGAACTCACTGCAGTCTTTAAATATTCCTCTTCAAGAAATCAATCATCCTGTAATTATTGACACCATCTAAAAGAGATTCTTGTATTTCTTGTGATAATTTTGTAGATCAAGGTAAGGTGGAAAATTTTAGTTCTTAGGGTGGAAGTTGTAAGTTCTTCCCATCAAATTTCATAAGATGGAATCAATTCTAATATAAAGGGTCCAAATAAATATGTTGATTTCTCTTTTCAGTTAGAATAACATCCAGAACTTTATTATGCTTTTTAAGATTTTATTCATATAGAACTGTGGTTTCTTTTTCTAGCTTAATTTTCCACTATTCTTCTTCATTCAATATGTTCTGACTATATAGAAATTCTTTTTTCCTTCTCCAAACATATGAAACTTATTCTTCTCTCCATGTCTCTGCATGTAACATTCCCTTTGTGAATATAATTTTTTTCTAACATCTGTATTTCACTGGATGGATTGGATTTTTGGTCTCTATTCATTATATTTTCATGTCATCTTCTCAGATAAGAGTTTACTGGTCATTATAGCTGTGGAATGGCACCAACCCAACATTCATTTTTATGTATGTAAAATTATTATTGTTTTATTGCCATATTATTTATTATCTTATTGTTTATTTTATTTAGGAGAGATGTCTACCATTATTGTATTTCCAGTGCCTATAATAGTGTCTAGAATGAAATATATTTTAAATATATATTTAATACGTTAAATTATATGCATATTTATATATTAAGATATAAATATATATTTAATATAGATTTTAAATAATGTGAGTTTACAACAGATATATTGTTTCTTTTGTCCATTTACATTTTAGAGAACTAGAGACAGAGAGATTTTCCAGTTGTGTGATATAAGTAGGATTAATTTTACAGAAATTGCTAACCATTTTGGGGGGCTTGTTCCCCTGATCCCTACTGTTGGGTGACACACCCTCCTGAACTCTAGGGTCCTGCTACACCTAGCTTATGTTAAGAGCTGCTCCCTGCCTTTAGGGAATCTCCAGAGCAGACACAATGGAAGCCTGGGCAGAATTGGATTAATTTCATAATTTATATGGCAAAAATATTCTTATTATTAATCTTGCTTGCTCCAGTTCAATACTCTTCCTATTTCCACGGGTCTCCATGAAGGACAGTCATGTAGATATTCCAAGAGTACTTGGCCACATTGGATCAACCATAATGTAATCAGTTCTCCTAGTTCAAAGAGACATGCCAATGTGCCTCCAGCCAAACTGACATGTCTCTGATTCTAAAGGTAATGCCAAAGTGAATTATTCTGACGGATTCTTAGTGGGATCTAGAGTCTGGAATCAGCTGGCTATATATTTATGGCAAAAGTATTAATGCCATTCTCTACAAATTACATTTTGAACTACTTTCTGGTTCAGAGGTGCAACCCATCCCCACCCTGCTAGGAGATTGTATCTAAGGAGTCAGCTCTGGAATTTATGAAGCTTGAGTCAAAGGACCCACCTGAAAATCTGTATTTCAATATTGTCATTTACCTGGCTTCCTCTCCAGATAGCCCAGACCCAAGAGACTATATTGGAAGTTTTGGTGGGCTTCTGTCTATAAAATAAGCTAGGAGAAAGGAGAAAGATTTTTTTGGCCATTTGGCTCCTCTTTGCCCTATGTCTTCTCTCTCTTTCTCACCATTCTCTTCCCTGTTGGGCCTTAGCATATGGTAGCAGCCATCTTGGCCTAGGATTCTAAACCTACATGTGGCGGGGCCTAGCTAGAAACCTAAAGTCCGGGTTTTCCTATTGTTGAATTGTATAACAGAACAAATGTGAGTAAAGCCTTTTGAAACTCTATTTGGTTCTCTGTCTTTCACTGTCCGTTGGCTGCTGATCCCTGGTGCAGAAGAGGATCTCCCATACTTGCTCCGGTTTTTATTGAGAACCCAGCATTCTCCAACACCATACATACAGAGTCTGCAAGAAGACTGTCTAGAAGGAACAAATATTCACGTGGGTTGGATGAGAACATATTCCTAGTCCTCTTACTGTGGGTAAAAAGCATATAGATCTGATTGAAGCTGATAACTGGGAACACAAAGATATCTGGCCTTATATAAAATTCTTGTGAAAAAGAGAAGCATGAGAAGAAATTATGGGCTAACTAATATTACTGGGTCTTAATTAACCATATCAATAATTATGAATGATGTACAATGCGTTTGAAGTTTTTCATTTCATCTGAGCTATTACATACTTTTTTTTATACTTTAACTGCAGTTCATCCAACTAAAAAAGACAGAGAGATGGAAATTCCTTCTTTCAATGCTTTTGATAACTAGGTTTGGTTTAGTTGGGGTACTATAAAAGAGTGCTGAGTTCTTGGGGTCCCTCTGAGTGATTCTCAACCAAACGGCCTAGTGGTTCAGTGTGATGACCAAGAATGCACAACTGCCCCCTGCTCACCCAAGATGTGCTCAGTGGATCTCTGTGGTGTGAACGGAATACTTGAAGCACCCTGAGGTCTCTGGAATTGAACCAGGGTCAGCTGCATGAAAGGCATGTGTCTTAATCCTTGGTCTAGGCTTCTGCCCCAGTTTTGAGTTTTTAAGCACTTATTAAAATGACACAAATTTGAACCATTTTTACTGTTTTCAGTGGTCTCTTTTTCCTCCAATTTGTTTTGAAATGAACCTTCACAATTTAACAGGATGAATGAAAATGGCTGAAACTTCGTTCAGTATAAAACTGGAGTTTTGTGTGAATAAAGCAACAACTTAAATGAATAATAATTTTTTTCAATAAATTTTGATTAAATTTTTAATTACATTCTACTATATGTCACCATATTTGGTTTGTGTTCCAAAAATAGTCATATTAAAATACTACTGGCAGCTGCTAAATAACAATAATTTAGAATATGGAAAGCAAGCAAATTCAGCTTGACACCTAAAAATATTATAAATGCATGTATACAATCCATTTTGTAAAATTTTATTTCTTTTTTTGAAGTGTTGGGGCTTAAATTCAGAGCCTCAGAGATGTGGAATATATGTTGTACCTTTATGCTATATTCTAACCCCCAAATTTTTGACTGTCCTGCAAACAATACATATATTTCCTTCATGCAAGTAAATGTTATATACATGAAAATAATTTATTTTTGTAAAATATTTCATTTTTTGTTTATTTTTATGTATATATTCACTATATATGTTAAATATATCTAGATATGTATAAACATTCTCTATATACATGCAAATCATGTGCACACAATACATTTAAAAATATGTATTTGACTATTGTTTTCTAACCAATATTTTATACAAATAAATTACTTTATGAATATTTGTCTTTAGATATATGCAAATATATAATAACTGGAAGAGGGAATGTAGTGTAGTAAAGAAGGTTACGTAGATCATCCTTAACCTCAGAATAAAGGGAGGAGAAAGAGAACAAAAAACATTGAGAGGGAAAAGGAAGAAGATGAGAAAGGAAAGAAGAAGAGAAGCAGGGTTCAGAGACCTCCAGTATATTAGTGAAGCTGGGGAATGGTATAGCTGTATATACAAACCACAGATTCAAGGGCACTGGAAACATGATCTAAACTACAACCAACAAGTTTTAAAATGTGCCTGTCAAGGTGGTAGACTCTTGAGTGGAGGGAATATGGAACACTGGTGGAGGGAAGTTAACACTAATGGTAGGATTAGTAGTAGAGCATTATATGCCTAAAACTCAATCAATAAATTAGTAAATCACAGTTATTTATTTGAATCCAAACATTTTAAAAAGGAAAAATATATGCAAATCTGATTTGAAGAAAACTTACTTGAATTATATGGCATTGACTCACTAATACAGTTACGTTATCTCTGAAAAACACAAAGTAAATAATAAGACTTTGAATTATTTTTATGGGCGTAATTAGATTAAAAATATAATGATGAAGGTAACTATTTGTGCTCAGGTTATACCCAATACATGTATTACATCTATGATCACTTGATAACTTGACATCCCATTATTCATCCATTTGCTCGAGTGGCGCCAGTAACATTTCCATTTGACCCAATCACGTGCCAGTGTAGCCCAATGGCATCTGGTTGCTTCAGGAATACAAAGAGCCTCAAACCATTCGTTTAGGGTCTTGACAGCGATGGAGGTATACTTGTGAAAAAGGCAGGAACATAACAAAAGATAACACTTTTGCATGAAAATGTTGTCTGGGCATTAAGTAAGGGAGAAAAGTGTAAATTTTTAATTTTAGAATGTTTTCTGTAATACTTATTTCCTAAAATCTTTAGTTAAAATAATAAATGAATTAAAATTTATTTGAAAATTTTTTCAAATAAGGTGCATATTTATTCTAAAATTATTTGACAAGAGGAGATTCTTCAGAAGTATGAAAACTTTGAGAATCAGTGATTCTAGAATGTAATCATTTCATTTCATCTGATACTTTTTAGTTCTGTCCCATTTGTTATACATTAGTGAACTGAATAGATTTGGTGCCACTGGCAATAAGTTAGGTTCCTCAGGAATCTGTTGGCTTCTCTGAGAAGCTGGGTCTCAGAAAATGAAATAAAGCCACCAGTTTCAGGAGGTAATTAGAATTCTAGCTTGGTTAAAAATGACTTAGGGGTAGTCTTAAATTATCTATCTCAAATACTTTGAGATAGATAATTCAACCTCTAAATGATAAAATAGTTCATAAATATAATGATCCAAATTATCTATATTTTTTTCCTAAGTATACTTACAGTATCTCTAATTTGAGAAATATAAAATATTTAAATACACATAAAATATATGCAAATCATTTCAGTGGTTTTTAATTCTTAATTATTATGTCTTATTTAAAAAGAAAAGATACCATTTAAAAAACTAAAGAGAATGTTTTCCTGAATGTGAAGTGCCACCTGTTTCCCATTATTGATTATCAGAGGTCACGATCAACAATAGAGAGAGAGGCATGACTTTAGAGGGGAGCTAAAGGCCTCAAGCCATTATATTAGGTCAGAAGGAGCCTAATATAATTATTACTGCATTTAACCGCTCAAATACAACCACGGGTTAGCTTGGCGTGCGGGGGGGGGGGGCTGGTGGGTTGGGTGGTAGGGTTCTGAAGGAAGGGAAAGTCGGATGTGGAAAAATGGGCGCCCATGAGGGTGGGTGGGGTCGTCTGGCTTGTTGTGAGGTTCTGGGGGGTGGTGGGCCAAGGCTAGAACCCGCAACTCAGACGCTACCTCATGAGCGGCTGGGGGTGAGCGAGGGGGCAAACCTCACCTATGTCTAGAGGTAATCCAAATTAAAAGGTTTCTTAGTTTTCTACAAATACGCTAGTGTTCACACTTTTTCTTTGGTTATGAGTATATTTGTTAGATAATATTTGCAGGGGAATTTCTAGGCCAAATGAGTGTTTAAGTCAGTGTAAGTTGGCTTAAATAGTAGTCATCAACAGTTTCAATGCTTAGGAAGCAATGGAAGTCTAATACTAATGAGGCTCTGTGCTTTGATTCATGTTTATTGCTATCTCTGGACTACCTCAAGTTAACAAGCCTCTGGAACAAGAACAAACTCTAGAAAAGACTCATTTACAGATTTTTTGTAGTTGAAAATTTATTTCTTCATTTTTAATTGACTTCAGAGCCACCAAATGGTACTTACCATATTGTTTGTGGTCTTTCTCAGACATGTAAAATGGTGAAAAATATATGAGTGCCTGTTTCCAGCTGAGGTCAAACAAAGTTAAGAACTTGCCTTCTCTTCCCTTTTTCGGGCTGCAAACAAATAACTTTTCAATTTGTGATCTACGTAGTGCTGTTTTGCACATTTTGTGGGTTTTTTTTTCGGTTGGTTATTTTTCTGTTGAAGTTGGTCCCAAGAGCAGTGTTGAAATGCTGCCTTCGTGTTCCTAAGCACAAGACCGTGATGTGCCTTACAAAGAAAAATAACTTGTGTTAGATAAAGCTTTATTCAGGCTGACATCGAGTGTTGCTGGCTGTGAGTTTAATGATAATGAATCAATCCAGACAGCACAACGAAAAAGGAAGAGGAACTTTGCCAATCTGTACATGAGGGTGTTCCAGAAGGAATTAAAGTAACATCTGTGTATCAAGATCCATGTTATGTAGTACCAACTAAGGCTATGGGAATGATAGGAAAATCGCTGTCTATGTGATGATGCATAAAGAAATAAAAATAATAGTGGAAAGTATACTTTTAAGGAAGAAAAACAAGGCATTTATAATCTAAGGCTGAGTCATGTTGTCACTGCATATGCTGACCATACACTTTATCCATTCATATGACTATGGTGATTACTTTTATTTTTGTTTATTGTAAATAGACCAGGGTAACCTCTGAGCATTGCTGGGTGTAACCCAAAATTCAAAAAGAAAAATGTTTAAAAAATAAAGATTCTCTTTTGCAGTAAAGATAAACCCAAAAGCCTCATACATGGCTCTGTACTTTTTGCTGAGTCATATCCCTGGCTCTTTATAAAAAAAAATAATATATATATATATATATATATATATATATTTTGTTTATTTTACATCCAGCAATGCTCAGGGGTTACCTCCTATATCTACACTCAGAAATTACTTCTGGCAGTGCTCGGTGACCACAGGGATACCAGGGATCGAATCCAGTTTAGGGTGTGCAGGTAAGCGCCCTACCTGCTTTGCTATTGCTCAGGCCCCTATGTTTTATTTAATTTCACTTTTGATCCCTTCATGTATCTCCTCTGTACACTTTTTTTTGTGGGGATGGGGAGGCGAGTGCACCTGGCGGTGCTCAGGGCTTACCCCTGACTCCACGCTCAGGATCACTCCTAGAGGAGTTTGAGGAACTAAATAGGTTTCCAACAATCAAACCTCAGTCAGCTGCATTCAAGGCAAGCTCCCTACCTGCTATACTATCTCTTTGGCCCTTTTTTCTGTGTTTTTCTAATTTACCTTGTTATTTGATCACTAAATAACACGCGAGTGTTGAGTGTGTGACTGCAGTGCCTGGCTGCATCGGCAGGTGGCAGATAGGGACAAGCTTGCTACGCCCAGGGTTCGGTCCTATGGACTATGGATGGTTGATGGTCTGACATAGAAAAGACTGGGCCCCCTGGGATGAACCCAGAGCCACAGTAGAACCCGACAAGCTACCTGTGGTGTATTCCGATATGCCAAAAACAGTAACGATATTATTCCCAAATATTATTCCTCATTCCCAATGAATGGAGACATTACTGGTGCTCACTCAAGCAAATTGATGAACAATGGGAAGACAAGTGAGACAAGTGAAGTGAAATACAATACTACAAAGATATGAAACCCTTCTCAGAGTTTTTACTATAAAGAAATAATTGTTCTTAATTATCTGTAAAATATACATATATGTTTTGGAAAGTATCTTAATATAGAAATACACACAAAAACAATTATTAGTGGTTGGCGTATTTGTGACAGGTGACTTGGAGGAGTCTAATCCTATATTTCTCCCTCGGAGTAGTAACTTCATATTTGCCAGTCATACCTGGAAAATTTAAAGAATATAACTGTGAATAATGAGAAATGATTATTGTTTTCATTTTCCTTAAGCCCCTGAAGAGATACATGCTATTTATGCTCACATTTTATGCCTTAAAACAAGTTAACTATTCACTCTGACTTTCAGTGGGTAAGAAAGGATAATTTTCCTGTGGTAAAGAAAACAGACAATTGGTGAATAGTAGTACTTTCTGCCAAGTGTTTTAAAATGACCACATTTCCTCCAGGCAAGATTTTTTCCTAATAGCATTTGGGAGTCCCCGCCTATCCTCCCTCATACTCATCTTTTGAATTAGTAAGGGGGTCACATAGAGGTCAAATATCCCCCTCTCTCCACACAGTGTGGCTTGTGACAAACATAATACTAACCAAAGGAAAACTAGTACTGTACTTTTAGAGTTTTTCTTTGATAAATTGTCATGTTTTCAACTGTATCTACTTTTGCCATGCAGTGGGGGGTTGTAAATTGGGAAAACATTCGTTCTCTTATTAGAAGAATGGAGTTAATAATATCAGTATCAATCTATTTTATTTATCATAAATCTTTTAAAATGTTGAAATACTTCTAGTCTTGAGTACAGCATTATATATGTGTCATTGGAAGGATGCTAGAGACATAAATTTCAGCTTTGGTGTCTTTTTCATTTATTTTTTATTTATTTATTTGTTTAGTTATTTATTGCTTTTTTGGGTCATACCGGCAATGCTCAGGGGTTTCTCCTGGCTCTGCACTCAGGAATTACTCCTGGTGGTGCTTGGGAACCATATGGAATGCGGGTATCGAACCCGCCAGCACAGGCCTGCTGTGTGCAAGGCAAACGCCCTACCCGCTGGACTATCGGCTCTTTTAATATTAATATAATGTGAATGTCACTTAAGGTATTCTTATTCATAGGAGAAAATATTTATAATATCAACCCTTTATTCTCAGAACTCTAAGTCCTTGTCTACTTGTGCTATTAATTAATGAGAGTTATCAAACTTTGTTTAGAATTCTTACCCTTACTTTTTATAATCAAATTATTATGTATATATACACACAGACACCATATTTGAAGACCATGCTATTCAATGGGAATAATTTCAAGCCGTTATATAATTATGGTGACAATCATTTTACTTCAAATTTGTTTTCTTGTCTTAAAATCATTAGTTTGGAGGAAAATTATTTTGGTTAATATTTATTTTATTTCTTTAATTTTGACCCTTCCAAGCTGTGCTCAGGTAGTGGAAGCACTATTCCCTGTAATACTGGGCATGGCTGTGTGGAATGGAAGGAACAGTGCTCAGACTCTGTGATGTGTTGCTATTCTGACTCAGTGGTTCTAGGGATAACCAGGGCCTTGCTGGTAGTGTACTGAGAACAATGCAGTGCAGGGTTCAGGCTTGGTATGTCTTTCATGTCAGGCATTTACTCTAAACATTTTTTTCTTGTCTTCCCAATAGCAATAGCTCACTGATCATCACTGATCACTCATTTCAAGGAAAAATCCTCTCATAATTGAGTCATATATACATACATGCACTTATGCATATAAATTTTTGTGCATATTTATATGTCTATATGTATACATATAGGTATATATACTTTTTTGTTGATTGAGACACTGTAGGATTTTACAATACTGCTAATGATGGTTTCCTATGTACATAATCCTAACACCATACCCACCACCAATGTGTTCATTCTTCTCTCTTTCCAAATGTTTCAATTCTCTTCCCTTTCATACACTGCCTCTACCTCCCAACCCCAAACCCTGATCCCTGCATGCTGTGCATATTTCACACACACACACACACACACACACACACACACTCTCTCTCTCTTCAGTTTTGTGGATCAGTTATCCCTTAATTTTACCTTTGGTTTCTTTCTTGCTGTCTTGCTATATAACTTTGTTTATTTATTTATTAAATTTTTATAGGGGCCATTCTCCCTGCACTAACATACACCTAGAGACCTGGGCCCTAGAAAGCTGGATGAGACTACTATTAGGTCTCCCAGAGAGAATCGGAAAGAGCTATGCTTGGAATATCACGCCTCACTCTAAGTGAAAGAAGGAATCAGGAGTTCTGACCTCCGTCGCTATTCCAGAATCAGGGATGCTGTCTCGTTTGCCAAGGTATCGAAAATCAGATGGGCTGGACATGTAATGCGATTTCGGAGACAACACGCTGGACTAGAACCATTACCGACTGGATCCACGGTATGTCAAAAGATCACGTGGCTGCCCACCTACAAGATGGTCAGACTTCCTTGTCAGACCCTGAAGGGAACGGTTTGAGGCTCTTCATATTCCTGACTCAACCAGATGCCATTGGGCTACATTGGCGCGTGATGAGGTCCAATGGAAATTTTACTGGCGCCGCTCAAGCAAATCTATGAATAGCAGGATTCAAGTATGATCAGAATGTGATTAAATTTTTTATTGAATTCCACCATAAGATATACATTGCTATGTATCGCATCCACATATGAGCAAGGCATAGCATGATGCCATGCTGTTACAAATTCCATGATTTTGTCCTTTCTCAGAGCTGGTATTACATTATGTATATATACCACAACTTTTTGATATCTTCATCCATATTTTGACATTTGGGTTAGTTTCAGTATCTTGTCTAGATGCTGTGATTAAGCTAGATTATGAACATATTGTTTTGATTCAGTGATTTTGTTTTCGGACATAAACTAAGAAGTGCTTCACTGGATCATATGGAATTCCATCCCATCATCCATAGATGGTAATTTATAAGTAGTAACCTTGTCTGATCAGAGAAACATAATGCATGCTATAGAATTGGTGACTGCCGGGATTCATGTGGAGATGTTACCTACTTACTCTATTGTTTGGGGCCTCCAGTCCAAAACCCTAGAGTAGGAAGAGCAAAAACAAACTCTTTTCTACTGGTTCGCCCGAGAATATGCCATCATTCTTGGATTTTGTTTTATGTGATTGCAGAGTTCAACTAAAGAAATGTCATAAACTTTACTTTCTTTTCACTTGATGCTATCATTTGACATCCCATTCATGTCGGTTTGCTCGGCCAGGGCACCAGTAAGCATTTCCATTTGACCCTATCACGTACTTGAGTGTGGCCCAATGGCATCTGGTTGCTTCAGGAATACAAGAGCCTCCGTCATTCATTTCAGGGTCTTGGCAAGTGACCATCTTAACCAGGTGGAGTGGTCCTGATCTTTTGACATCCCGATGGGATCCAGTCGATAGCAACTCCCAGTCCCGGCGATGGAATCACCAAATCATTACATGTCAGCCATCTACGATGCATTAACGAAGCGAGTGTCTGAGTCTGAAACGCGAAGGAGGTCGGGCTCAGATTCTTTCTTGCACTTGGAGTGAGGCGCCAAGCATAGCTTCTTTCAGCTCCTCTTTGCAGGATGCCAGTGCATTCTTCATAACTCCCATAAACTTAGGTCTCCTGAGCACTATATTAATGTAGGGAGAATGAAAGTGGAGATGAGATGTGCTTGGAGCAGGAGGTTCTTTGTCTTTTTAAGAAAGCTATTTCTTTGATGATTTTGAAGGCATTCTATGCCGCTCTCTTCCCTCCTGCACGAAAGCTCAGGTTTTGGAGTCATTCATCACGTTGACTTCTCGACTTAGGTACACATAACTGCTACCTGCAGAGATATTTGTATTGAAGTAGATAGGGGACTCTGGAACTAGTTCATTTTCATGAAACATAGTTTTGTTGAGATTCAGCTGTACAGCCTATCTTTTCCACATTCACCTGGTCAAATTCCACCAGGCATTTTGGCAGCTTGGCTATGTTTGGTGTTATTAGAAACGATGTCAT
>JAJIBD010033236.1:0-26893 GCA_021461705.1 Cryptotis parvus | reverse complement strand
AAATGTGCTCTTACCACTTGAGTAATTTACCTGGTATAATATTTCATGCCACTTAAAACATTTTAATAAATACTCATGCTTTTGAATATTCTTTGACTCGCTGTGGTCACTTCCATTCTATCCTCATAATCTATGAGAGTCAAGGCCTTCTTTCCTTGGATGTTTTTCTTTCTCTTGCTTTGTTTATATGGGCTCATTTATGAGTGAAAAACAATCTAAGTTGCTTTTCAGACTTCCTCTGACTTGTTTTAAGCTTAAAGTGACACTTTTACCATCCAGTTGTAGCAGAGGCAATATTTCATCTTTTTTTATAGCCAAGTAGTATTCCATTATATATTCATATATCTCTCATGAGCAATTGATTTGTCCCAAGAAAATTTTAGCTTCTATAAATAGTAGCGGAATGAGCATAGATGTGGATTATTTATTTAAGTTAGTGTTTTTGTGTTCTTGGATTAAGATTCCTAGTAATAGGATTGCAAATCATGTGGTAAATCACATTCAATAATTTGGAAAAATCATTGTGCTATTTTCCATAGAGACTGAACCAGTTTCTCTGCCCACCAGCAGTGTGTGAGGGGTTCTTCTCTGCACTTCTGATTTCTGAACTTTTTGATAAAGACCATTATGACTGATATGAGCTGGTATCTCATAATCCAGTTGTTATAGCATTCCCTAATAGTGAGCCTCATCTTTCCCCCCCAATAAGCTTGTTTGCCCCTTATGTGTTTTCTGGTATATATTTATAATATAATTATTTTATCATATTTATTATTTTTGTTATATTTTCCCACGAATTCCTGATTGAAATTGAGAATTTGTGAGTCTTTAAACACTTGTTCATCACTGCTGAATTCCTCCTTGTACTTTGACTCTTTGAATGGCTTCAGAAATGCAGAGTAGAGAATTTTGTGAATAAAGGATACAAGTCTGATAGAGCTGCTCTGTGGACTGAGGTTGTCTGAGAATCATGCAAGAGGAAGCTAGAAACACAGTCCTGGAGACAGCTAAACTGTGCTGTGAGCATAGAGTGAATGATTCAGCATAGACTGTGATGGTTGGAACTTTGGAAACTATGCTAAAGTGAAAGGCACAAGTCAGAGAGAAAGAATGAAAATCTCCAAAAGCCATAGGAACAGAGGCAGATGGCATTTTTCTAGGGCATCACTCGCCCTGGCTATGTAAAGAGAGGGGTGGGATGGTTGTCAAGACGCCAGCCATTTCAGACAACAAGTTAAAATTTGCACAAACATAAAGTGTATTTTCAAATTGAATATTTATTTGATTTAGAAATAATTTATTTTAAATATGCCAAGTATTTTGAATTATTAATCCAGCCAATATTTTTACACAATAAAAGCTGTAATTTTGGGCCCCACATTAGGAAAAAAAAACAAATATGATCTCTGGGTTCAAAGATCTTAACTGAGATTTCTTGTATTTGCTTTTCATTTTGGCACCTCTACCAAATGTCAGCACTCTGAGATCAAATATACTTAATAGAAAGTTTTTCAAAAGAGTTAAAAGCCATTTTTGCATAGATTTTTAATAATGTAGTCCCACAGCCCGCACACAACATAAAAGCAAATAATTTTCATAGCAATTTTTACTAGTAACCTAATGCTATTTATATTTACTTTTCTTAAGATACAGCTTCAGTACAACCAATTTGTGTATTTTAATACTTTGACACTTTAATATGGTTGTTAATAATTATATCAGTACATTACTTTTGATTTTTCAATGATGATTTAAATGGGCCAGAGAAAATGACTCATTGATTTATCAGAAGAAGGGTTAAGTGAAGCAGAGAGAGGGTTGGAGTCTCCTATCAGAGTGCCAGGCATCTTAATTTTGGGGTTCAGAAATAAGGAATTTTTATCCTTAGAAATGGGGGGGGGAGAACTGGTTTGACAGTGCCTTGGTGAGGTCATGGAAGTGCAAACACAGAGCCTTAAGTTTTCGGGAAGGACTGAGGAATTAAACATTCTGTGACTCCTAGAATGAGATGGATCTCAAGAGCTCAGTTGATCAAACTTACATGTAGCATGATAAGATATAGGAAGTCAGAAAGCCTGACTCATCTCTGAAATTTTGGAAAAGTCCAACTATAGTCTGATCTCTTCCTTCTACTCAAGTCTCCTTTGAGCTCTGATTTTCCACTCTACTTGTGATAAGTATTTGCTTTCTCCTCTTAGCTTAAAAGGGTGTGCACTACATAATCAAGTTCAAGACTGGAACATACATTGGTGTTGTCTGATTTTTATAACTATATGGTAGAAGAAATGACAAAAAGGGCTATAGCAGAATTAATAAAGCATTAACTCTAAAAGCAGATCGCAATATGGTTAGGACCTTAGTTCTAATATTACACAGTTTTGCATATGTTAACTTTATGTCTATTTTTTACCATAAAATGGAATTAAGAATAACACTTGTCCTAGGAGCTAGGGAGAAAGATCAAAGGGCTGGACTGCATATCTTACATACGCTAAGTTCAATGTTTGATCCTCTTCATCGCTTATACTCCCAAGTACTGCTCTGTAGCCTGGTAGTACCCAGAATTAGTGGACATGAGCTCTGAGCAGTAAAATCCACATAGTCAGACTCATCCACCAGGGGCCCCTGTTTGGGAGGCCAGAGCAAAAGGGACAATTGTCTTATAGACCTATTTTGATAATTAAATGAAGTTTATTATTTTTTTTTAAATGAGTTATTTTAAACACCGTTATTTACAAAGTACAAACTTTTTTCACAATATAATTGCTGGAAAGATTCATCATTCAGCACCAATCCCACCACCAGTGTGCCCCCACCACCACCAGAGACCCGCATTTCCTTCCCACTATCTATCCCCCTCCACGATGCCTGCTGACTTAGCCAGAATCAATTATTTTGATCCTTACAGCTCATATAAAGAAACAGTAATGATAAGGTCCTTAAGGTTTGTCTTTTTTTATCCTAGGAAGATGTGTGGGAGTCTGGCCAGTTTTTGTTCTTGGGTTCACTTTCTGGGTTTCCAGAGCACAGTAGTTTTCTATTTACAATCCCAGACACACCATCACTACAGCTACCGACAACATGTATTTCACATTTATCTCAACGTCTATTTGAGCTTATCCTATTCATACACTGAACAATCCATTCTATATTGGTTGTTGGAGCTAATTCTCTAAATATGGTCAAGAACCTAGTGTCAGACAAGTAATGGAGATCCTAAAATTTCCATTGTGCCATTTGAGTTCACTATAAGGAAAATTACCGGGTGGTCCCCAGACCACACCTCGTGCCTGCACACTTCATTTCTAGAAAATGTGGTGGGATACTAGTTAGATGAATATACTAGGTTTTGAGATAATGAATGGGTGCTCTGCACCATGTGCCATGGGGGGGAGTACATGCGACCCCCCATTTAGGTCCCAGCCAGATTCAGTTCTGGGCAGGTCCACCAGGCTTTGGCTGTAGAGCATTGAGTTGGGGGAGGGCACCCCAGCTTCAGCTCCCCGGGAACCTGGTGGATTCAATCACCCAGTCGTCCATACCTGGGTTTGAAACTTGACTATTTCATTGGGTGTGGCTCCTGTCGGGCTGTGGAGTTCGAATCTGGCTACAAATGACTATGGTTGTGATGCATGAGGTTTTCAGGTCTCTGAGGGTCTGACCAGGAGGCAGGGGGAGCCTGGCCCTGCCCCCTCTCCAGGATCCCTCATCAGCCTTGAAATTAAGTTTAAACAAGAATTATCTAGTGAATTTTTTGCATGAAATAAGTAATGTAATGAATTATCGGTTACTATTAAACAGAATTAATACTCTGTTCATTGCCACATCTCTGCTGGTTTCCTTAGATAGACAGACCTGTATAATAGGTTGAATATTGTGCAATGTATTTACAAAGTATTGTCAGTTGACAGATGATGGACAAATAATTCAAGTCATTGTTAGAGGAAGTCCTATGTCGAGCATACTAAGAGACCCCATTTTTTAGAGCCTGAAAACTACCTTTACATATCTGTACAGACTAGCATTCAATTATTTTAATGAAATTCCTATTTTCTCAAACATAAATCATATGCCTTTAAAAATTAAGGCTGTCTTGGAGACTGTTAACATGTGACTCTACACTAACTTAAGTTTATCAATTCTATTTCTTAGAAATTTCTCTTTTAATTAAAAGCTGGTAGAGAGTCAATCAGTCTATGAATTTTGTGCTTTATAACTTCTATCAAGGTCTTTGAATAAAGAGAAACAATTCTTTTTAAGAATTATTAAAAGAAAATGTTCTGGTGGGAGTTTTTTGTTGGGTTGGAGCTATTTTCATTTATGAGATTATATACTGCAAAGAGAACATTTTGTGAACTCAGTATCTTTAAACTTGATCACAAAATAGCAGCAAAGTGAAATATAACTAATTATGAACTAACCCCGGAAGAGATCCAGACCCATCCACTTCATACCCACAGCAGCGCTGTTCAGCCGGCCCCATGTGGAAACAACCCATGGAGCTGACCTCCCGGTAGGCTTGGCCAGCCCCTGGCTGGGCTGAGTCCAACATTGCTCCAAGGGTTTGCTCTCATGGACGGGGAGAGACCACACTGGCCGGACCCCTAATGGAGTTTTTTTTTTTTTATTGTTTGTTTACTCTTTTTTTTAGCTTTATTTATTTATTTATTTAAGTATTTTATTATACCACCGTGAGATATACAAATAAAAGATATACAATTAAAAAGTTCATGTTTGGGTTTTGGTCATACAGTGTTTCAGCACCCGTCCCCTCCACCAGTGCCCATCTCCCACCACCAACATCCCCGTTCCCACCCTTTCCCAGCCCTGCTCCATGGCAGGTTCTTTATTTCTTTCCCTTTCTCTCTCTTTCTCTTTTCCTTCCCTTCCAGACTATGGATTACAGAACATACATTAAAAGGTTGTCATGTGTATTCTTTTGCCAAACAAATGAAAATGAAGATACCAATTATAAGAACTTGGGACACGGCAAAAGCCGTGTTAAGAGGGAAGTTTATAGCTCTGCAAGCATTCATCAGGAAACAAGAAAGGGCCCACATAAATAACCTGACTACCCAGCTGAAGACATCGGAATGGAGTTTTGGGCCCTGCCCTTTCCTCCGCCTCCATGCCAGTTGCCCCGGAAGAGAGAGATCCACCCCACGCCAGACTCAGCTAATTTGCAACCCTGGAAGAGATCCAGACCCATCCACTTCAGACCCACAGCTGTGTGCTTGGCGGCTCCATGTGGAAGCAACCCATGGAGCTGACCTCCCTGTAAGGGGCTTGGCCAGCCCCTGGCTGAGTCCAACATTGCTCCAAGGGTTTGCTCTCATGGGGTGTGGGAGAGACCACGCTGGCCAGACTTGGAATGGAGTTTTGGGCCCTGTACTTTCCTCCGCCTCCATGCCAGTTGCCCCGGAAGAGAGAGACCCACCCAAGCCAGACCCACAGCTCTCTTGGCGCGCAGCTGCAAAAGCGGCCAGCGATATTCTTAAAGAATGCTGATTTTAGGATAAGGTCCTTCCCAAGATCTTTCACATTTATACATTGTATACAGTTCTAGACAGGTTCTAACTGATACCAGTAAGCCTAGCAAGAAACCAGAGCAAACCACACATCATGCAGTCTGTCACTCTCAACATCCAGACTCCATAGTTCCTCAGAGCTCCATCCAAGAGAAACCTGGTCTTCCCCCTTAAGTTTCATCAGTAAATGCTCAAGATGAGAGCCTTGTACTGAGACTATACCACCTACATGGCAAAGCCTGGCAAGTTACCTGTGTTTTTTTTACTTGTTATGCCAAAAACTAGTAACAATTATGGACCTCAGTTCCATGACCTGAAGAATGGTTTTTGGGCTCCTCCTGTCCCTGGAGCAAGCAGATGCCCTTGGGTTACACTTGCTTGTGACAGGACTCATGGAGATGTTACTAGTGCCTACTCGAGCAAATCAATGAACAATGGGAAGACAGTGACAGACAGTGACAGACAGATGAATTAACTGGTAAAAAAATAACCACTAATAAAGAAGGCAAATAAAAAGGCACTATTTTTTAAAATATACATCCATGAAAAATTCTACCACGCTTTATGTTACTAAATTAAAAATAATTCAAATTGAGATTATATAAATTGTACAAATCTACTATCATGCTGTCTTTTGTTTAAAGGGCATTGTAGATCAATTAGCTTCATATTTGAAAATTTTTAACCTGAATTTGTGGACTATGTGATAGAAAACTATTTTCCTATGTCCTGGGTTTTTAGACACATGACCCAGAGTAAATATACTAGGTTGGACTGCATTGAGGACTAAATCAAAGAGGCAGAATTTTGCAGTTAAAGGCAGTATTTACACTTGAGGAAATTTAGAAATCTTAGAATTACACTTTTTTTATTTGTTTCTGGGCCATACCTGGTGGTGATTGGGGCTTATTCTTGGTGGTACTTGGGACCAAATGTGGTGATAGGGTTCAAATTGGGGTAGGCCATGTGAAAGAAAACACTTTATCTCTGTATTAACTTTTCATTCCAAGCTTTACATTTTAATCATAAAGTATATTTAATAACAATTCACATATATATGTATTTTGTGTGATTTTCATGTCAATTCATGTTCTTAGAAAAGTTGCCATGTAGTAAGCATTTAGTCAATTAAGATAACTTTTATATTATTGCTATTCCCATTGCTCAATATTAAGATATTGTTTGGTTTATTTCAGAAACCATTTCTTGGCTGATAAGGGCTTATTTCTAGAATCAAGAGTGATAGTACAGTGAGTAGGCTTGCCTTGCATGAAGCAGATCTGGGTTCAATCCCCGGTTCAATCTCATGTAGTCCCCTAAACACTGCCTGGAATGGCCCCTGAACACAGAGCCAGGACTAAGACCTGAGCACTATTCAATGTGACCCTCCCCCCCACTCTAACAACAACAGCAACAAAAACTCAAAACCAATCAAGGTTTATTTCTAATGTGTTCCAAAATTTTATGATAAAACACACACCTGTATAAAATAAATCAAAATTATAAACATCCCAATAAATTAACACTAAAATTATAATCAACAATATTAATCTTATAAAACTATTTTTTGATTCTTACAAGATTTGAATTGTTGGAGTATTATCACATTTGTCTGCCTAGTTATGAGGGAAGTTGTTAATGAACATGTTCTTTATTTCTCTTCATAAAATATATATAGGTTATATGTGCATTTGTGACTAGTATCTGAATATTTTACCAATATTCAGATCCTAGTTTACTAAAGCAACATACAACCAACAAATAAGATCCAATCAATTCTTAATTATGTACTTTGCAGAAACCCTTGGATCCTTGTATCCTGTTTCCTTATCTAACTATAAAAATTCTTTTGGAGATAAATTCTACAGTGCTGAATCTAATAGTGGAATTATAGAAAAGAATGTGATCCACAATAAAATATATTTCTATAATTAGAGTTAATTAAAATTTAAGGTTTTACATATACAAAAATATTTAAAATGTAGTGTTCTTATTTATACTAATATAGAGTATGAATTTTTATTTTTATGAAAGTGACTTCATATCATCTTACCTCTTTGGAAATATATTTCTATCCATTTCATACTTCCTAAATCCCATCCATGTTGTTTCAAATGCAAAAGTTCCATCTTTCCATATTATAGGAGTGCATATATATTTTCAAATTAGTGGTTTTGTATTTTTAATTTATATGCTTAGGGTAGGTTGTTGGATTGTATGGCCAATCTTTCTAGCATTGTGAGAAATCTCCATCAGGAATTCTAAAGGTTAATTTTCACAGACTCACTAAGAACATAAAGATTTTTTTTTCTCTCCACAACTCCCCAGTATGTTGTTTTGTGTCTTTGTAATATGGGCCATTTTCATAGACATGAGACTATTTTTTATTGTACTTTTTGATTTTCATCCTTTTCATCCCTATCCGTGTTGTATTTGATATGTGCCAAAACTCAGTAACAGTTATAGACCTCATTTGCATGACCTGAAAGAATGGCTTGAGGCTCTTCATGTTCCCTGGATCGAGCAGATGCCCTTGGGCTACACTAGCATGAGATAGCATATATGGAGATGTTACTGGTACTTGATAGAGCAAATTGATGAACAATGGGGAAGACAAGTGATACAAGTTAATATGAAGCAGTTATAAACTTTTAATGTGCCTTTTGACCATCTATGTCTTCTCTGAGAAGTGTCTATCTTATGCTTTATACATTTTTTGAGATTACTTTATGTTGAGTTTCATAAGTCCTGTATATGCCTTGATATTACCCACTTTCAGAGTACAAATATTTTCTCCTATTCAGGATATATTTATGCTTTACTAATAATTTCTTCATTTATGCAGAAGCATCTAGCTTGAAATAATTCTTGTTATATATTTTTGTTTCAGTTTTTCTTGCTTTTTGTAGTTGAGTTGGAAGTATCCATAAACAGATATCACAGAATATTTTGTCTTTTTTTTCCCCTTATGTATCTTATGCTTTGAAATCTTACCCACCAACTCTAATTTGTTTTGAATTCCATTTTGTATATGAGAGTTGCCTAGTTTAATTCTTTTTGTTTGTTTCATTTACTTTGATTTGTTTTCTTATTTTTGTTGTTGTTTTGGACCCAGTTGTCCTCTGGCTGCTCCAAGTTTGGCTGCTCATAGCAGTTCTTGAGAACATGAGGTGTTCAAATCGATTCCAGGACTTCACAAAGGCAAAGGCAAGGGCTCTGCACTAGTCACATTTCCGTCCTCTAGTTGCACTTTTTGGTAGTCACTAGCCAGTTTTACCAGGACCATTTGTTGAAGATATTCCTTTCTCCACTGTATGACTTAGAGTCATTTATTATAAATTAATATCCTTGCTGTTGGGTGGATGTATAAGCTCTTAATTCTAATACATTGTGTCTACTTTTGCTCAATTACCATACTATATTGATTATGCCCTGTAAAAACTTCCTAAGGGTTTCCATACTAAGTATGTTCTATTTCCACATGCTGTACTTCAGAATGAAACTTGTTAAAGAATATATGTACTTAACTTTCAGATATATATTCCACTTCTTAATTTAGCTTGTACATAAAATCAGAATGCTCAAGGTTTATGTAGACTAACTAAACACAAAACGTATACTTGAGGCTATATAAAATTGTTTTCATTCAATAAATGGTTAATGAATTAAAAATTATACACCAAAAGTAATAAATACTACATATTTTGAAACTTGATTGTTGAACATGGATACAGTTAGTGGCAAGAAATATTCCCCACAATGGGGCCAGAGCGATAGTCCAGTGGGTAGGGCGTTTGCCTTGCATGCGGCCAGCCCATGCCAGCCTGGGTTCAATCCTCGGCATCCCATATGGTCCCCCGAGCACTGCCAGGAGTAATTCCTGGAGTGCAGAGCCAGGAGTAACCCCTGAGCATACCTGGGTGTGACCCAAAAATAGGTCCCCACAATCAAGAGAAACTGTGAATAAGACTTGATACAGAAGGAATATTGATATAAATATAGATTCCTTGATATAGAAGGAATATCTATATAGTTTGTGTAGGAGTGGTTTGTAGACTATTTTGGATGGATCAGAGGGCATGGGAAAGCAGATAGAGTACTGCAAAGTTCATGAAACTATTATTGAGGGTCTTTAATATACACTACAGATACATAACATACATTTTTTAGAAAAATTGGAATGAAAGGGTACAGTATAGGCAAAGCTACATATTATTAATATTAGAGATTGATATTTATTATGTTATTAAAGATTAATCTGCCAGAAATATTAAACATTATTAGATTTAACAGTTTATCCAATAAGAATAGTTAAGATTGGTGTAGCAATATTAGAAAAATATGAATTAAAAAATAACTTAAAATTATCATATATCCTGTAAACTCTTCAATCTTATCCATATTTGTATTATAAGCACATCCCATATAATAAGGAGCCTTATTTTGTTTTTACTTATGACAACTTTATTATTTAATAGATGTTGGTGGGTGTTTAAGTGAGAGACAGATTAAAAGAATTCTAAATGTTCAATTATGAGTAATTGAAAATAATACTGACATATACATAAATTTGCCTTTGGCATGCATCATATATCCTAACATAAAATCACAGGTAGGACTTTAGATTAATTCTAATATCTTACACCCAAAAAGGAGGGTCCCATCGTGGGACTGGATGGACCCAAGGCAAGCTCTGAGTAAACTACCTTGGCCTCAGCATGGGACTAAGTGTCTTAAACAATATTATAAGGTCATGGAGCAAACTGGTGAGAAGAATGTATTCTGAGCTATATGGCAGATGTCCCATGGAATGGTCTATAAGTCTAATCCCCGTTTTAGAAAAATATCTGCCTCTTACTGTGTTTATACAAAATGACTAGAAATATTATGAAAAATTATTGTTTACCAGCAAAGTATAAGAGAAAACAACACACTAGGAATCCACCCTCATTCACAGTGGGCCTTATAACCCAAGGGGATGAGTTTCTGGGGCAAGGTTCCCTGTTGGTTTGCCCTGGAAAGGGGGACACTTTCTCTTACTTCATTGTTTTAGGATAAAAAGTTTACCTCTTATAACTGTTATAAATGTTTACATTTATAAACCTCTTATAAATGTTTACCTCTTATAAATGTTTACCTCTTATAACTCCCTTACCCCAAACTTTTCTATAGTATATATCTTTTGCAGACTTGATTTGACTGGGTTGTGTGTCTGTAGAATTAGGTAGAATGAGGAATGATTGGAGATATATTAAAGCCTTAGATTTTCTAGAGCCTGTGTCCATTAGTTGTTGTTGTTCCTTTGTTCGTTGGTTGAGGGGAACAGTCACTGGCCCTGAACATGGCCAAGGAACCCACGGAACCTCAATGTTTGTTGGAGATCTGTTCAACCCCAAAAAGGTGGGGAGGAAGAGTTTAAGGGCATCAATTGAATAGTTGTAAATGTACTTGAAATTTGTCTATACAAGTAGTATGATAAAAATATTTATTCAATTGCAAAATAGTATTGCATACTTAAAAGATGAAAAAGAATTGGAGATATAAAAAATATAGTATATAGAACCACTTGATTAGTTGTAAATCAACAGATGATGACACACCTGGTAGTTTAGGAGAACAGGGTCTCAGGAAGGTAAGAGACATGTTTTGAAATATTTCCCATTAAATCACATTTCCAAGTAAATAGACTTCATCAGATTATGTGGATTTGAACATACTATGTTTCAGAAGGTAGCTTCACAAATTTCTATTACTATGCAGTGATTTTCTACATAATCAAGCATTGATTTGCTCTTCTCTAGTGAGGGTGTTCTGCCCCTCGAGGAGTGTTGCAGGTGTGGCTGCTGTGCCCAGCTGCATCAGCAGGTGGCAGACAGAAGACAAGTTGTTTACACCCAGTGCTCTGCCCTGTAGGCCCTGGATGTTGGATGGTTGATGGTCTGACACAGAAAAATACTGGGTCCCTTGGGATGATCCCAGAGCCATAACAGAGCATGGCAAGCTACCTGTGGTGTATTCAATATGCCAAAAACAGTAACAATAATGGACCTCATTCCCAATGAATGAATATGCTACTGTGCCTACTTGAGCAAATCAATGAACAATGGGAAGACAAGTGACAAGTGAGCGTCTGAGAGAGCGATTAAGAGCCATTACAGAGTATTTTGATACTTGTGAAAGAGCTCTTTTTAGGGTCTAATATGGAGATACTCAGTTTTTTTCCATATATAATATCAATTCCGTATTGTTTGTCATACGGTATACTCTTCAGAAATTTCAGTGCCAATATACTCTTCAGGATTTCAGTCTGTATGAATGATTGATTTATAAAAGAAAAAACTGGAGGCAATGATTTTTTTTTTTTTTTTTTTTTGGGTGGTCACACCTGGCAATGCTCAGGGGTTACTCCTGGCTCTGTACTCAGAAATTACTCCCAGTGGTGCTTGGGGGACCATACGAGATGCCAGGGATTGAACCTGGATCAGCTGCATGCAAGGCAAATACCCTACCCATTGGACTATCGAAAAGACCCCCAATGTTTTATTTAAGAATCTTGGAATTTGAAAATATTTGGCCCACTGATTAATAACAATTTTATTTATGAACATTGGTATCTTTATTAGTCATATATGCATAATTCAGTACATGTACTGATATGTATTCATATATATATAATTTTGAAAAGAATTGAACAAGTTCAGGGAAGTGGAAGAATTGCTTTATTAAATAACAATTATTCTTGTACTGTTTGTTTTAATTTTGTAGTGAAGGGGAGATACTAAACAAAAGAAGAAAGTAGCTTTAAATATTTTTTATTTCTTGAAAAACAATCACTTTGCCCTCTTATCCTGAACTTCACACTGATATATTTAATGATCTAAGATCTCTTAAGTGTCTACTATAGCAAGCTTATACTTAAAATAAAAACATTTAATTGGGCATGGGGTGTGTCCAGCAATAATGCATATGCCTTTATGTGTGGAAGACTGCCAATACACACAAAACACACTCCATTTATCTTCCTCCTACAGGTCTATTTCTTTAAGTCTTCTTTGCCTCTTCTCTTTTAGATATGTGATTAGCTGTCACTTATAAGATTTGGAGACATGCTTACTTTATATAATCACCTCAAATACCCAGCAAATTCTGTGGCTACTCCTCTATAATTATGACTTAAATCTAAATAAATTTGACATTTTAGTCCACTACAGTAATATTATACCTCAATAGAGCAAAAGCTTCTTGCTTCTATTTTCATCTCAGCATTTTATTCTCATAACAATTAAATTAATCTCTAAAATCTATGAATCAGAACATACATAGTACTGATTGAAAGTGTGCACCCACCCAATTAGCCTGACCCCTTAACGTAAGAATCTGGATTTGTAAAAATCCAGATTTTGGATTTTACAATTTCGTACTAAATTTGGTAATCACTCTTCAAGATGGCTTTTACTTATCTTTTATCAACCTCATATCTTTTGTCATATAATGATGTGCATATACTTGTGGAGTTTATTCTACAGAATAAAAACTGATCTATGTAACCACATATGTATTATTGAAGTGAGATCCATGGCAAAATTGTAGAAGAAATTGCATGTCTATCTTGTGTATCTTGGCTTATTCTCTCTGGAGATGCCAAATATCAAGAGTCTTAACAACGCCCAGGGCAGCATCTATGTTGTGAACAACTAAGGCTTCTGTTCAAAGCCAGTAAGAAACCTAGACCTTCACATAACAACCATGTAAATGGAATATTAGCAAGTAGATTTCCAAATCATGCCCAGAATTCAAATACATCAAGGGCTGATGTCCTAAAACTTCTGAGAAAATATGAACTAAAAGTGATGTGAGCATGCAGACAGGGGGTCTCCAAGGTAATGAAGTTTCACCCCTAAGGCTGTCCAGATTCACCTGTTTGGAAACTGGAACCAAGACTTGATAAGACCCTCAGTAGACCTTAAGGAATCTGGATCAACCTCTGTCTCAGCCCAGCCCCTAATCTGGTTATATTCCAGGACAGAAGATCCAGCAGGAACAGAGGTCTAGAAAAGGAGATTTTCAAAGAAGACCACTCCCAATATCTACTCCCTTGGCAATGACCCTAGCAACAGACCTTAACCTAGGTTGAAGCCCCTGTATGGGAGTAGCTTGGGGAGAAATCTATAAAAGCTGTCCTGACCAAAAGGATGGCATGCACATGCCGCCTGTGCACATGCTGCCTGGGAGCACATGCTGAGTGAGAGCCCATGTGGCCAAGCACTTGTGGTGCCTGAGCACGTGTGTTGCCTGCATCTCCCTTCTTTTTTTTAATATTTTTTGCTCTTGAAGAAAAGCTCTTGTAGACTGGGGAGACAAAGATGCTGGCTTGGTGAAGACAAGCACGTGCATGTGGGTGTGGGAGATGTCTTGATCAGAGCACATGGTCAGAGCATCTGATGCGCAGCTCTAGGTCTGGGGGAGTCGGTTGCCCTGGATTGTGTTAGCAGAGTGTGTTTAATTTTTGGTGAGAAGTAAAATGCCTTTTTGCAAAAGTACTGGACTCATGGATTTTATTTATCGGTCATCGGCCCTGAGTGTGACCATGGAACACAAACCCTAATATTGTTGGGGTTCCACGAGGCTCCTAACACAGAACCATGATAAATAGCAAATAATTACCGGGGCTAGACTGATAGTACAATAGGTAATACTTGCTTTTCATGTTGCTGGCTTCTATTTGATCTATGGTACTAACATATATGGTCACTTAAGCAACACTTGGGTGATCCCTGAGCAGAGAGCAAGGGAATAGGCCACGAGTACTGCCGGGGTGGCCACGGAATAAAAAATTAAATAATATTTATTTTAAAAATATTTGCCATGGTTTTGACTGATAAATTTAGAAATAGTAGATCGATAACATGCTAATGAAAGTGGGAAATTCTTTAATAGTAAGGTAATTGCAATTTGAAGATTTCCTGGGGGGGATTTGGATAACCAGGTTGAGAAACTCATAGCCTAAAGACTTATCACAGATACACAGTAGAATTGGGCCACTGAGAACTCACTGCAGTCTTTAAATATTCCTCTTCAAGAAATCAATCATCCTGTAATTATTGACACCATCTAAAAGAGATTCTTGTATTTCTTGTGATAATTTTGTAGATCAAGGTAAGGTGGAAAATTTTAGTTCTTAGGGTGGAAATTGTAAGTTCTTCCCCATCAAATTTCATAAGATGGAAACAAACTCTAATATAAAGGGTCCAAATAAATATGTTGATTTCTCATTTCAGTTAGGAATAACATCTAGAACTTTATTATGCTTTTTAAGATTTTTATTCATATAGGACTGTGGTTTCTTTTTCTAGCTTAATTTTCCACTATTCTTCTTCATTTCAATATGTTCTGACTATATAGAAATTCTTTTTTTTCCCTCTCCAAACATATGAAACTTATTCTTCTCTCCATGTCTCTGCATGTAACATTCCCTTTGTGAATATAATTTTTTTTCTAACATCTGTATTTCACTGGATGGATTGGATTCTTGGTCTCTATTTATTATATTTTCATGTCATCTTCTCAGATAAGAGTTTACTGTTAATTATAGCTGTGGAATGGCACCAACCCAACATTCATTTTTATGTATTTAAAAATTATTATTGTTTTATTGCCATATTATTTATTATCTTATTGTTTATTTTTATTTAGGAGAGATGTCTACCATTATTGTATTTCCAGTGCGTATAATAGTGTCTAGAATGAAATATATTTTAAATATATATTTAATACGTTAAATTATATGCATATTTATATATTAAGATATAAAATAATATATTTAATATAGATTTTAAATAATGTGAGTTTACAACAGATATATTGTTTCTTATGTCCATTTACATTTTAGAGAACTAGAGACAGAGAGATTTTCCAGTTGTGTGATATAAGTAGGATTAATTTTACAGAAATAGCTAACTATTTTGGGGGGGCTTACATTCCCCTGATCCCCTACTGTTGGGTGACACACCCTCTCTGAACTCTTAGGCTCCTGCTACACCTAGCTTATGTTAAGAGCTGCTCCCTGCCTTTAGGGGAATCTCCAGAGCAGACACAATGGGAGCTTGGGCAGAATTGGATTAATTTCCATAATTTTATATGGCAAAAATATTCTTTATTATTAATCTTGCTTGCTCCAGTTCAATACTCTTCCTATTTCCACGGGTCTCCATGAAGGACAGTCATGTAGATATTCCAAGAGTACTTGGCCACATTGAATCAACCATAATGTAATCAGTTCTCCTAGTTCAAAGAGACATGCCAATGTGCCTCCAGCCAAACTGACATGTCTCTGATTCTAAAGGTAATACCAAAGTGAATTATTCTGACGGATTCTTAGTGGGATCTAGAGTCTGGAATCAGCTGGCTATATATTTATGGCAAAAGTATTAATGCCATTCTCTACAAATTACATTTTGAATTACTTTCTGGTTCAGAGGTGCAGCCCATCCCCACCCTGTTAGGGAGATTGTATCTAAGGAGTCAGCTCTGGAATTTATGAAGCTTGAGTCAAAGGACCCACCTGAAAATCTGTATTTCAATATTGTCATTTACCTGGCTTCCTCTCCAGATAGCCCAGACCCTGAGAGACTATATTGGAAGTTTTGGTGGGCTTCTGTCTATAAAATAAGCTAGGAGAAAGGAGAAAGATTTTTTTTGGCCATTTTGGCTCCTCTTTGCCCTATGTCTTCTCTCTCTCTTCTCTCCATTCTCTTCCCTGTTGGGCCTTAGCATATGGTAGCAGCCATCTTGGCCTAGAATTCTAAACCTATATGTGGCCGGGCCTAGCTAGAAACCTAAAGTCCGGGGTTTTCCTATTGTCGAATTGTATAACAGAACAAATGGAGAGTAAAGCCTTTTTGAAACTCTGTTGGGTTCTCGTGTCTTTCACTGTCCGCTGGCTGCTGATCCCCTGGTGCAGAAGAGGATCTCCCCATACTTGCTCCGGATTTTATTGAGAACCCAGCATTCTCCAACTTTCCATACATACAGAGTCTGCAAGAAGACTCTCTAGAAGGAACAAATATTCACGTGGGTTGGATGAGAACATATTTCTACTCCTCTTACTGTGGGTAAAGAAGCGTATAGATCTGGTTGAAGCTGATAACTGGGAACGCAAAGATATCTGGCCTTATATAAAATTCTTGTGAAAAAAGAGAAGCATGAGAAAGAAATTATGAGCTAACTAATATTACTGGGTCTTAATTAACCATATCAATAATTATGAATGATGTACAATGCGTTTGAAGTTTTTCATTTCATCTGAGCTATTACATACTTTTTTTATACTTTAACTGCAGTTCATCCAACTAAAAAAAAGACAGAGAGATGGAAATTCCTTCTTTCAATGCTTTTTGATAACTAGGTTTTGTTTAGTTGGGGTATAAAAGAGTGCTGAGTTCTTGGGGTCCCTCTGAGTGATTCTCAACCAAATGGCCTAGTGGTTCAGTGTGATGACCCAAGAATGCACAACTGCCCCCTGCTCACCCAAGATGTGCTCAGTGGATCTCTGTGGTGTGAACCGGAATACTTGAAGCACCCTGAGGTCTCTGGAATTGAACCAGGGTCAGCTGCATGAAAGGCATGTGTCTTAATCCTTGGTCTAGGCTTCTGCCCCAGTTTTAGTTTTTAAGCACTTATTAAAATGACACAAATTTGAACCATTTTTACTGTTTTTCAGTGGTCTCTTTTCCTTCAATTTGTTTTGAAATGAACCTTCACAATTTAACAGGATGAATGAAAATGGCTGAAACTCGCTCAGTATAAAACTGGAGTTTTGTGTGAATAAAAGCAACAACTTAAATGAATAATAATTTTTTTCAATAAATTTTGATTAAATTTTTAATTAAATTCTACTATATGTCACCATATTTGGTTTGTGTTCCAAAATAGTCATATTAAAATACATACTACTGGCAGCTGCAAATAACAATAATTTAGAATATGGAAAGCAAGCAAATTCAGCTTGACACCTAAAATATTATAAATGCATGTATACAATCCATTTTGTAAAATTTTATTTCTTTTTTTTGAAGTGTTGGGGCTTAAATTCAGAGCCTCAGAGATGTGGAATATATGTTGTATCTTTATGCTATATTCTAACCCCCAAATTTTTGACTGTCCTGCAAACAATACATATATTTCCTTCATGCAAGTAAATGTTATATACATGAAAATAATTTATTTTGTAAAATATTTCATTTTTTGTTTATTTTTATGTATATATTCACTATATATGTTAAATGTATCTAGATATGTATAAACATTCTCTATATACATGCAAATCATGTGCACACAATACATTTTTTAAAAATATGTATTTGACTACTGTTTTCTAACCAATATTTTATACAAATAAATTACTTTATGAATATATGTCTTTAGATATATGCAAATATATAATAACTGGAAGAGGGAATGTAGTGTAGGTAAAGAAGGTTGCGTAGATCATCCTTAACCTCAGAATAAAGGGAGGAGAAAGAGAACAAAAAAACATTGAGAGGGAAAAGGAAGAAGATGAGAAAGGAAAGAAAAGAAGAAGCAGGGTTCAGAGACCTCCAGTATATTAGTGAAGCTGGGGAATGGTATAGCTGTATATACAAACCACAGATTCAAGAGCACTGGAAACATGATCTAAACTACAACCAACAAGTTTTTAAAATGTGCCTGTCAAGGTGGTAGACTCTTGAGTGGAGGGAATATGGAACACTGGTGGAGGGACGTTAACACTAATGGTAGGATTAGTAGTAGAGCATTATATGTCTAAAACTCAATCAATAAATTAGTAAATCACAGTTATTTATTTGAATCCAAACATTTTAAAAAAGGAAAAAATATATGCAAATCTGATTTGAAGAAAACTTACTTGAATTATATGTCATTGACTCACTAATACAGTTACGTTATCTCTGAAAACCACAAAGTAAATAATAAGACTTTGAATTATTTTTATGGATGTAATTAGATTAAAAATATAATGATGAAGGTAACTATTTGTGCTCAGGTTATACCCAATACATGTATTACATCTATGATCACTTGATAACTTGACATCCCATTATTCATCCATTTGCTCGAGTGGGCGCCAGTAACATTTCCATTTGACCCTATCACGTGCCAGTGTAGCCCAATGGCATCTGGTTGCTTCAGGAATACAAAGAGCCTCAAACCATTCGTTTAGGGTCTTGACAGCGATGGAGGTATACTTGTGAAAAAGGCAGGAACATAATAAAAAGATAACACTTTTGCATGAAAATGTTGTCTGGGCATTAAGTAAGGGAGAAAAAGTGTAGAATTTTTAATTTTAAGAATGTTTCCTGTAATGCTATTTCCTAAAATCTTTAGTTAAAATAATAAATGAATTAAAATTTATTTGAAAATTTTTTCAAATAAGGTGCGTATTTATTCTAAAATTATTTGACAAGAGGGAGATTCTTCACAAGTATGAAAACTTTGAGAATCAGTGATTCTAGAATGTAATCATTTCATTTCATCTGATACTTTTTAGTTCTGTCCCATTGTTATACATTAGTGAACTGAATAGATTTGGTGCCACTGGCAATAAGTTAGGTTCCTCAGGAATCTGTTGGCTTCTCTGAGAAGCTTCTGGGTCTCAGAAAATGAAATAAAGCCACCGGTTTCTAGAGGTAATTAGAATTCTAGCTTGGTTAAAAATGACTTAAAGTAGTCTTAAATTATCTATCTCAAATACTTTGAGATAGATAATTCAACTCTAAATGATAAAATAGTTCATAAATATAATGATCCAAATTATCTATATTTTTTCCTAAGTATACTTACAGTATCTCTAATTTGAGAAATATAAAATATTTAAATACACATAAAATATATGCAAATCATTTCAGTGTTTTTTTAATTCTTAATTATTATGTCTTATTTAAAAGAAAAGATACCATTTAAAAAAAACTAAAAGAGAATGTTTTCCTAAATGTGAAGTGCCACCTGTTTCCCCATTATTGATTATCAGAGGTAATCCGAATTATAGGTTTCTTAGTTTTCTACAAATACTGCTAGTGTTCACACTTTTTCTTTGGTTATGAGTATATTTGTTAGATAATGTTTGCAGCGGAATTTCTAGGCCAAATGAGTGTTTAAGTCAGTGTAAGTTGGCTTAAATAGTAGTCATCAACAGTTTCAATGCTTAGGAAACAATGGAAGTCTAATACTAATGTAGGCTCTGTGCTGATTCATGTTTATTGCTATCTCTGAACTACCTCAAGTTAACAAAGCCAAATCTGGAACAAGAGCAAACTCTAGAAAAGACTCATTTACAGATTTTTTGTAGTTGAAAATTTATTTCTTCATTTTAAATTGACTTCAGAGCCACCAAATCAATACTTACCATATTGTTGTGGTCTTTCACAGACATGTAAGAATGATGAAAAAAATATCAAGTGCCTGTTTCCAGCTGAGGTCAAACAAGGTAAGAACTGCCTTCTCTTCCCGCACTCGGGCTGCAAACAAATAACTTTCATTGTGATCTACGTAGTGCTGTTTTGCACATTTTGTGGGTTTTTTTCCGGTGGTTATTTTTCTGTTGAAATTGGTCCCAAGAGCAGTGTTGAAATGCTGCCTCGTGTTCCTAAGCACAAGACCGTGATGTGCCTTACAAAGAAAAATAACTTGTGTTAGATAAAGCTTTATTCAGGCACGACATCGAGTGTTGCTGGCTGTGAGTTTAATGATAATGAATCAATTCAGACAGCACAACTTGAAAAAGGAAGAGGAACTTTGCCAATCTGTACATGAGGGTGTTCCAGAAGGAATTAAAGTAACATCTGTGTATCAAGAGCCATGTTATGTAGTACCAACTAAGGCTATGGGAATGATAGGAAAATCGCTGTCTGTGTGATGATGCATAAAGAAATAAACAAAAATAATAGTGGAAAGTATACTTTTAAGGAAGAAAAACAAAGGCATTTATAATCTAAGGCTGAGTCATATTGTCACTGCATGTGCTGACCATACACTTTATCCATTCATATGACTATGGTGATTACTTTTATTTTTTTGTTTATTGTAAATAGACCAGGAGTAACCTCTGAGCATTGCTGGGTGTAACCCAAAAATTCAAAAAAGAAAAATATTTAAAAAATAAAGATTCTCTTTGCAGTAAGAGATAAACCCAAAGCCTCATGGCACTGTACTTTTTTTGCTGAGTCATATCCCTGGCTCTTTATAATAATATATATATATATATATATATATATATATATATATATATATATATGTAAATTTGTTTTTTTTTACATCCAGCAATGCTCAGGGGTTACTCCTGTATCCTCACTCAGAAATTACTTCTGGCAGTGCTCGAGTGACCACATGGGATGCCAGGGATCGAACCAGTTTGGGGTGTGCAAGGCAAACGCCCCTACCTGCTGTGCTATTGCTCAGGCCCCTATGTTTTATTTAATTTCACTTTTGATCCCTTCATGTATCTCCTCTGTACACTTTTTTTGGTTGGGGGATGGGGAGGCGGTGCACCTGGCAGTGCTCAGGGCTTACCCCTGACTCCACGCTCAGGGATCACTCCTAGAGGAGTTTGAGGAACTAAATAGGTTTCCAGCAATCAAACCTCAGTCAGCTGCATTCAAGGCAAGCTCCCTACCTGCTATACTATCTCTTTGGCCCTTTTTTCTGTGTTTTCTAATTTACCTTGTTATTTGATCACTAAATAACACGCTAGGTGTTGCAGGTGTGACTGCAGTGCCTGGCTGCATCGGCAGGTGGCAGATAGGAGACAAGCTTGTCACGCCCAGGGTTCTGCCCTGTGGACTATGGATGGTTGATGGTCTGACATAGAAAAAAGACTGGGCCCCCTGGGATGAACCCAGAGCCACGGTAGAACCCGACAAGCTACCTGTGGTGTATTCGATATGCCAAAAAACAGTAACAATATTATTCCCAAATATTATTCCTCATTCCCAATGAATGGAGACATTACTGGCGCTCACTCAAGCAAATTGATGAACTGGGAAGACAAGTGATACAAGTGAAGTGAAATACAATACTACAAAAGATATGAAACCCTTCTCAGAGTTTTACTATAAAGAAATAATTGTTCTTAATTATCTGTAAAATATACATATATGTTTTGGAAAGTATCTTAATATAGAAATACACACAAAACAATTATTAGTGGTTGGCGTATTTGTGACAGGTGACTTGGAGGAGTCTAATCCTATATTTCTCCTCGGAGTAGTAACTTCATATTTGCCAGTCATACCTGGAAAATTTAAAGAAAATAACTGTGAATAATGAGAAATGATTATTGTTTTCATTTTCCTTAAGCACCTGAAGAGATACATGCTATTTATGCTCACATTTTATGCCTTAAAACAAGTTAACTATTCACTCTGACTTTCAGTGGGTAAGAAAGGATAATTTTCCTGTGGTAAAAAGAAACAGACAATTGGTGAATAGTAGTACTTTCTGCCAAGTGTTTTAAAATGACCACATTTCCTCCAGGCAGATTTTTTTCCTAATAGCATTTGGGAGTCCCTGCCTATCCTCCCTCATACTCATCTTTTGAATTAGTAAGGGGTCACATAGAGGTCAAATATCCCCTCTCTCCACACAGTGTGGCTTGTGACAAACATAATACTAACCAAAGGAAAACTAGTACTGTACTTTTAAGAGTTTTCTTTGATAAATTGTCATGTTTTCAACTGTATCTACTTTTGCCATGCAATGGGGGTTGTAAATGGGAAAACATTCGTTCTCTTATTAGAAGAATGGAGTTAATAATATCAGTATCAATCTATTTTATTTATCATAAATCTTTTAAAATGTTGAAATACTTCTAGTCTTGAGTACAGCATTATATATGTGTCATTGGAAGGATGCTAGAGACATAAATTCCAGCGTTGGTGTCTTTTTATTTATTTTTTATTTATTTATTTGTTTATTTATTTATTGCTTTTTTTGGGTCACACCCGGCAATGCTCAGGGGTTTCTCCTGGCTCTGCACTCAGGAATTACTCCTGGTGGTGCTTGGGGACCATATGGAATGCCGGGTATCGAACCCGGCCAGCACAGGCCTGCTGTGTGCAAGGCAAACGCCCCTACCCGCTGGACTATCGCTTCTTTTTAATATTAATATAATGTGAATGTCACTTAAGGTATTCTTATTCATAGGAGAAAATATTTATAATATCAACCCTTATTCTCCAGAACTCTAAGTCCTTGTCTACTTGTGCTATTAATTAATGAGAGTTATCAAACTTTGTTTAGAATTCTTGCACTTACTTTTTATAATCAAATTATTATGTATATATACACACAGGCACACATATTTGAAGACCATGCTATTCAATGGGAATAATTTCAAGCCGTTATATAATTATGGTGACAATCATTTTACTTCAAATTTGTTTTCTTGTCTTAAAATCATTAGTTTGAAAGAAATTATTTTGGTTAATATTTATTTTATTTCTTTAATTTTGACCCTTCCAAGCTGTGCTCAGGTGGCCCAGCACTATTCCCTGTAATACTGGGCATGGCTGTGTGGAATGGAAGGAACAGTGCTCAGACTCTGTGATGTGTTGCTATTCTGACTCAGTGGTTCTAGGGATAACCAGGGCCTTGCTGGTAGTGTACTGAGAACAATGCAGTGCAGGGTTCAGGCTTGGTATGTCTTTCATGTCAGGCATTTACTCTAAACATTTTTTTTCTGTCTTCCCAATAGCAATAGCTCACTGATCATCACTGATCATCATTTCAAGGAAAAAAATCTCTCTATAATTGAGTCATATATACATACATGTACTTATGCATATAAATTTTGTGCATATTTATATGTCTATATGTATACATATAGGTATATATACTTTTTTGTTGATTGAGACACTGTGATTTACAATACTGCTAATGATGGTTTCCTATGTACATAATCCTAACACCATACCCACCACCAATGTGTTCATTCTTCTCTCTTTCCAAATGTTTCCACTCTCTTCCCTTTCAAACACTGCCTCTACCCTCCCAACCCCCAAACCCTGATCCCTGCACTGCTGCGCACACACACACACACACACACACACACACACACACACACACACTCTCTCTCTCAGTTTTGTGGATCAGTTATCCCTTAATTTTACCTTTGGTTCTTTCATGCTGTCTTGCTATATAACTTTGTTTATTTATTTATTAAATTTTTTATAGAACCATTCTCCCTGCACTAACATACACCTCAGAGACCTGGGCCCTATGAAAGCAGGATGAGAATGCTATTCGGGTCTCCCCAGAGAGGAATCGAAAGAGCTATGCTTGGAATATCACGCCTCACTCAAGTGAAAGAAGGAAATCCGGAGTTCTGACCCTCCGTCGCTATTCCAGAATCAGGGATGCTGTCTCGTTTGCCAAGGTATCGAAAATCAGATGGGCTGGACATGTAATGCGATTTGGAGACAACCGCTGGACTAGAGCCATTACCGACTGGATCCCACGGGATGTCAAAAGATCACGTGGCTGCCCACCTACAAGATGGTCAGACTTCCTTGTCAAGACCCTGAAGGAACGGTTTGAGGCTCCTCATATTCCTGAATCAACCAGATGCCATTGGGCTACATTGGCACGTGATAGGGTCCAATGGAAATGTTACTGGCGCCCGCTCAAGCAAATCTATGAATAACGGGATTCAAGTATGATCAAGTGTGATTAAATTTTTTATTGAACCACCATGAGATATACATTGCTATGTATCTTTAAATCCCACATATGAGCAAGGGCATAGCATGATGCCATGCTGTTACAAATTCCATGATTTTGTCCTTTC
This sequence comes from Cryptotis parvus, assembly GCA_021461705.1. NCBI lineage: Eukaryota > Metazoa > Chordata > Mammalia > Eulipotyphla > Soricidae > Cryptotis > Cryptotis parvus. The sequence continues at coordinate 2,527 of JAJIBD010033236.1, read as the reverse complement.
TCAGAGCTGCACAGTATTACATTATGTATATATACCACAACTTTTTGATATCTTCATCCATATTTTGACATTTGGGTTAGTTTCAATATCTTGTCTAAGTGCTGTGATTAAGCTAGATTATGAACATATTGTTTTGATTCAGTGATTTTGTTTTCAGGACATAAACTAAGAAGTGGTTTCACTGGATCATATGGGAGTTCTATCCCTTCATCCATAGATGAGTAATTTATAAGTAGCTAACCTTGTCTGATCAGAGAAACATAATGCATGCTATAGAATTGGTGAGCTGCCAGGATTCATGTGGAGATGTTGGCACCTACTTACTCTATTGTTTGGGGCCTCAGTCAAAACCTAGGTAGGAAGAGCAAAAACAAACTCTTTTCTACTAGTTCCTTGAGAATATGCCATCATTCTTGGATTTTGTTTTATGTGATTGCAGAGTTCAACTAAAGAAATGTCATAAACTTTTGCATTTTCTTTCACTTGATCACTTTATCATTTGACATCCCATTATTCATCGGTTTGCTCGAGCGGCACCAGTAACATTTCCATTTGACCCTATCACGTGCCAGTGTAGCCCAATGGCATCTGGTTGCTTCAGGAATACAAAGAGCCTCAAATCATTCATTCAGGGTCTTGACAAAGAAGTCTGACCATCTTGTAGGTGGGTGGTCACATGATCTTTTGACATCCCGTGGGATCCAGTCGGTAACGGCTCTAGTCCAGCGGTCGTCACCAAATCAGCATTACATGTCCAGCCCATCTGATTTTTGATGCATTGGCAAACGAGACAGCGTCCCTGAATCTGAAACAGCGAAGGAGGTCGGAGCTCCAGATTCTTTCCTTTCACTTGAGTGAGGGCGTGATATTCCAAGCATAGCTCTTTCAATTCCTCTTTGGGATACCCAATTGCATTCTTATCCTGCTTTCCCATGGCCCAGGTCTCTGGAGGCATATGTTAATGTAGGGAGAATGGTGGAGTTGAAGAGATGTGCCCGGAGCAGGAGGTTCTTTGTCTTTTAAGCTATTTCTTTTGATGATTTTGAAGGCATTCTATGCCGCTCTCTTCCCTCCCTGCACAGCTCAGGTTTTAGGTCATTCATCACGTTGACTTCTCGACCTAGGTACACATAACTGCTACATTCAGAGATGTTTGTTCCATTGAGAGTGAATGGGGACTCTGGAACTAGTTCATTTTTCATGAACATAGTTTTGTTGAGATCCAGCTGTAGACCTATTTTTCCACATTCTTGGTCAGATTCACCAGCATTTGTGCCGCTTGGCTAATGTTTGGTGTTATTAGAACGATGTCATTAAGCGGCAGCAGAAGCTTTTTCTTTAATCGCTTCTTTAAAGTTTCTTTTTATCTTTAATATTTAATAATTTATTTAATATTGCATTTTCTTTTAATATCATTTATTTAGATTTTATTATAGTGACTTAAAAATAGATATGTATTTTTAAAAATGTTTTTAGCAGAGCTTCTGGTGCCATCAGAATTACACAGAATTCAAGCATTGGTTTTTGAGGATCAATTACTATTCTGAACTGCAGTTTAGACAAGATACTGGCAATAGTATATACTTCTAAATTCTGCGATTAAAAGATTCACTTGCATTACTTGTCTTCCCACTGTTCATTGATTTGCTTAAGTGGACACCAGTAATGTCTCTGTTCGCTGGTAATGAGGTCCATTATTACTACTGTTTTGGGCGTATTGAATACACCATAGGTAGCTTGCCAGGCTCTGCCGTAGCTCTAGGTTCATCCCAGGGGGTCCAATCTTTTCTAGGTTAGACCATCAACCATCTAGGACCCACCGGGAAGAGCCCTGGGTGTAGACAAGTCTGTCTCCTGGCTGCCATCTGTCAATGCAGCCAGGCATTTTCCTTAAAAAATTACTCTGGGACAACAGATATAATAATTGAGGCCCTGAGTTTGATAACCAGTACCAGAAAAAAAATTAATTATTCCTTCGGAAGACCAAATAAATGATCTAACTAGAATTTTAAACTTACTGTCTTTCTAATCCGCTTTTGTACATGATAATAATACATTTCTAACTAGATTCACACACTGGACTTTAGAATTGTGTACTTTAACACTCTTTAATTGTCCTTTTTCTTGCTTTTATATATAAGTGTGTGTATATGCCAGTCTTTTTCTCCCCTGGGCAACTAAGGTTTCAGGTCTTTCATCATGTTGACTTCTCAACCTAGGTACACATAGCTGTTGCATTCAGAGATGTTTGTTCCATTGAGAGTGAATGGGGCCTCTGGAACTAGTTTATTTCTCATGAACATAGTTTTGTTGAGATTCAGCTGTAGACCTATCCTTCCACATTCTTGGTCAAAGTCTGCCAGCATTTGTGCCGCTTGGCTGTTTGGTGTTATTAGAACGATGTCATCAGCGAAGCATAGGTGGCGTGAAGTTGTTGTCCATCTATCTTCATTCCCATTTTTTCCCATTCTAATTGTCGCATTATGATTTCGAGGGTGGTGCTGAAGAGTTTTGGTGAAATGGTATC
>JAJIBD010033234.1:0-14966 GCA_021461705.1 Cryptotis parvus | reverse complement strand
AATTAAAAAATTCATATTTGGTGTTTGGTCATACAGTGTTCCAGCACCCATCCCTCCACCAGTGCCCATCTCCCACCACCAATGTCCCCTGTTTCCTCCCCCTCCCCAGCCCGCCTCCATGGCAGGTTCTTTATTTCTTCTCCTTTCTCTCTCTTTCTCTTTTCCTTCCCTTCCAGACTATGGATTACATAACATGCATTAAAGGGTTGTCATGTGTATCTTTTTGCCTCTATTTAATGCTCAGTTCTAGGTTGGCATTAGTACCCTCGACAATTGTTAGCACACTGTTCCATTTTATGTCTTATCTAGCCTCTGACGCACATGTTTGTGATAATTTCCACCTTTGACAAGACTTCCTGATAAAAGGTCATGTTTCACTTGACCTTGGATATTGGTATCATAATATGTACATATATATTTATGTCATGCAAATAAATGCAGTCATTCTGTATCTGTCTCTCTCCTTCTGGCTAATTTCACTCAACATAATCTTCTCCATGTCCATCCATTTATAGGCAAATTCTATAACTTCATTTTTTCTTAGCAGCTGCATAGTATTCCATTGTGTAGATGTACGAAGCTTCTTTATCCAATCATCAATTCTCAGGCACTCTGGTTGTTTCCAGAGTCTGGCTATTGTGAATAATGCTATGAACATAAAAGTAGGGATGGTGTTTCTGCTGCGTATTTTTGGCTTCACAGAGTATATTCCCAGGAGTGGTATGGCTGGGTCAAATGGGAGTTCAATTTCTAGTATTCAGAGAAATGTCCATATTGTTTTCCAGAAAGGTTGTACCAGCCGGCTTTCCCACCAACCATGGATGAGTGTCCCCTTTTCCCCACATCCACGCCAGCACTTGTTGTTCTTGCTCTTTTGAATATGTGCCAGTCTCTGTGGTGTGAAATGATATCTCATTGTTGTTTTGATTTGCATCTCTCTGATGATTAGTGATGATGAGCATTTTTTCATATGCTTTTGGCCATTCAAATTTCTTCCTTGTTGAAGTTTCTGTTCTTCTCCCCATTTTTTATGGGGTTGTTTTTTCTTCTTGTAAAGTTCTACCAGTGCCTGATATATCCTGGATATTAACCCCTTATCAGATGGGTATTGGCATTTTAACCAGTATTATAGTATAAAAATTTTTTCATTTTATACAAATGAGGAAACATATTTAGAAACATACTTTGTTCTAGGAACCAAAGAAAATTGATGGAAGAGACAGATGTTTAAAATAATAGTGTTTTCACCCATATGATAAGGGGTTAATACCAGGATATATCAGGCACTGGTAGAAATTTACAAGAAGAAAACAGCCAACCCTATCAAAAACTGGGGAGAAGAAATGAACAGAAACTTCAACAAGGAAGAAATTGAATGGTCTAAAGGCATATGAAAAAATGCACATCATCAGAGAGAGAAAGAGAAAGAGAGAAAAGAGATAAAGAACCTGCCATAGAAGCAGGCTAGGGGAGGGGGGAGGAAATCGGGGACATTGGTGGTGGGAAATGGGCACTAGAGGGATGGGTGTTGGAACACTTGTTGGGTGACGCTCTACTTAGCTTCCAGCTACACTTCCGCTTGCATCCCCTCCCAACTCTGCTAGGGAGGCTTTGAATCAGCTCTGGTGCTTGTAAATGCCAGGAGGATACCTGAAGTGCTGTATTTTAATAGAATTGTTTACCTGTATTCATCTCTATATAGTCCAGCCCACAATGTGCTAGGGTGGGAAGTTTTGGCGGATTTCTATCTATAAAATATGCTGACAGAAGAGAGAAGCTCCCTTTTTGCCATTTTTTGGCTTCCCTTGGTATTTCAGGACACCTAAAAGCATAAAAGTCTCTGCATCTGCCCTGGATTGCCTCCTGCAAATCACTTCGGTAGATAAGGGGGTAGTTTAAATGTGGCAGTTTATCTGACCATGTATTCTGTACTAGCTGGTATAAATATTCTCTCATGCTACCACAATCATCGTGGGACTAGCTAGATCTTAGCAGCATATTTGCCTGGCCACGTAGGATCTCTAAGTAATTAGGCCAGAGAGAAATACTGTTTGCCGCCAAGCAAGCAAGCATGGCCCCTGATAACTCAAAGGCAACTAAAATACGAAACTACCGTGAAGTAGACGAGACTCTTGTGAAGGCTTGGAGAAATATTTAACTGGCATTAGTATTAGTCTTTGGTACAGAGACATTCCATCTCAGAAACTCCCTCCTCTCACCCTATAAAGGCATTTCCAGGCAGATCTTGGCTCAAAACATTAACATATAATAGGGTTTAGGTGCTGGGAGAAATTACCTAAGGGCATTTGACCCTTCCTGCTTCCCAGAATAGTGGGAGGTCTGAGTTGCAGGGGTATAAAACCAGCCTGCTTCCTTCCTCTCTCTCTCTCTCTCTCTCTCTCTCTCTCTCTCTCTCTCTCTCTCTCGGCTCTCTTTTGGGGCTTGTACTCTTCTTGGGAGTCTTGTCTTTGTCTCCTTTTTACAGGGCCTTAACACAGTGGTGGCCACCATCTTGGCCTACACGTGGCTGGGGTTTTAGCCGGGAATCCTAAGCACTGGGTTTTTCCTATTGCTGATTTGTATGCCTGAACCTGTGATAAGTAAAGCCTTTTAAAACTGCATCGGATTCCTGAGTCTTCATCCATTCCCCACCAGCCCCGGAGGTAGAAGGGAACTTCGCTTCCCAGTACTGTCGGGGACCCTGGCAGCATCCCCGACATCTGGCGTCCCTGGGTGGGCACCCCTGCACCTTGGCATTTTGCTTCTTGGTCCTCTCCTTTCTCTGTTGGGCTTCAACACGTGGTGGCAGCTATCTTGGTCTATACGTGGCTGGGGGCCTAGCTGGGAACCCAGAGTCCGGAGCTTTCCCTGATCTTGGATTGTATATTGAAACCTGTGATAGTAAAGCCCTTTTAAAACTGTGCTGAATTACTCAGTTTTCATGCACTCCCCCTCTGGCTTCGAAGGTAAAAGGAACTCACTTCCTGGTATTGTTGGGGACCCCATTGGCTCCCTGACAACACTGTATGGCCAAAACCCAAACATGAACATTTTTGTAATTGTTTATCTCATGGTGGTATAATAAGATATATTAAAAAATGCTCATCATCACTAATCATCAGAGAGATGCAAATAAAAACAACAATGAGTTATTATCTTACACCACAGAGGCTGGCACATATCCAGAAGTTTAAGGACAACAAATGCTGGCGTGGATACAGGGAGAAAGGGGCTCTTATCCATTGTTGGTGGGAATGTTGACTGATACAACCTTTTTGGAAAATAGTATAGACATTCCTCCAAAGACTAGAAATTGAGCTCCCATTTGACCCAGCCATAACACTTCTTGGAATATACTCTGGGAAGCCAAAAACACACAGCAGCAACACCATCCGCACTTTTATTTTTATAGCAGCACTACTCACAATAGCCAGAATCTGGAAACAACCAGAGTGCCCGAGAACTGATGACTGGATAAAGAAACTGTGGTACATCTACACAATGGAATACTATGCAGCTGTTAGGAAAAATAAAGTTATGAAATTTGCCTATAAATGGATGGACATGGAGAGGATCATATTGAGTGAAATTAGCCAGAAGGAAAAAGACAGATATAGAATGACTACATTTATTTGCATGGCATAAATATATGTATACGGATACATATACATATACATATACATATACATATACATATACATATACATATACATATACATATTATGATACCAATATCCAAGGTCAGGCAAAACATCAATTAGGAAGTCTTGTCAAAGATAGAATCTACCACAAGTATGTGGGAGTCAGAGGTTAGGTAAGACAGAGAAGGGAACAGTGTGCTAATAATCATCGAAAATGATAATACCAGCCTATAACTGAGCAAAGATACAGTGGATAACCTCTAAATGTATGTATTGCAATTCACAATGTCTAAGAGAAGAAAGAGAGAGAGAGAGAGAGAGAGAGAGAGAAATAAAGAACCTTCCATAGATGCAGGCTAGGGAGGGGGGGGGAAATTGGGACATTGGTGGTAGAAAATGGGCACTGATGGGGAATGGGTGCTGGAACACTCTATGACTGAAACCCAAACATGAACATCTTTGTAATTGTATATCTCACTGTGGTATAATAAAATATTTTTTAAAAATAAATAATTTATTTGGCTGTAAATAAATTATTTACTTGCATGTGCAGCTATGCCTCTCCCCACCCACCTGAAGGCCCGGCCACGGCATAATGACCACTGCATCTGTGCCAGAACTACCTCCAGGATTGAGTCCGCTATCCTCAAGATCATCCACAAGTTCAACCTGGGTCTTTATTCCTCCTATGTCTATATCTATCTATACCCAGGACTCTGCCCTGTGGCCCTAGATGGTTGATGGTCTGACATAGAAAAAGACTGGGTCCCCTGGAATGAACCCAGAGCCATGGTAGAGCCTGGCAAGCTACCTGTGGTATATTGGATATTCCAAACACAGTAACAATAATGGACCTCATTCCCAATGAATGGAGATATTACTGGTGCCCGCTCGAGCAAGCTTCCCCCGGCTCGAGCAAGGGGAAGACAAGTAACAAATAACAAGTAAATAAATAAAAAAATAAGCAAAATGAAATAAAATAATGTGGTTTCTTAAAATACAGAAAATGTGGTTTCTTTAAAATACAGAAACATGTTACATGTGCATGTTTATTGTTATACATCATTATATATGTACATATACATAAATATATTTTAGTTCAGGCTGTGAGTAAGAATTAGATGAAATAATTGATCTCCCCTTTTTTAACTTAACTAGGAAAGTCTTAATAGGGACTCTCATTAACCCAATCTTAAAATATTGCCAGCAGTAATGTTCTTTCATTTTTCTTCTATCATTTCTAAATTGTCTTTATTTTTCGTAAATGGTCAAATTAGGCAATTTTTCTTGACCAGCTGAAATGAGAAATCATGAAAAGTGTATTGTTATAAATATAGTAACCAAGTTTTATACATTCATTAGGAATACATGCATATGCATGCACATAGATGAATATAAGACAATGTTAGTGTCTGTCTATGGCATTTTGTTACAGTGATATTGTACTATCGTTTTATAACTACCATTGGGGAAATGGATGTAGTACAACTTATACAATAATATTAATTAATTTATACTATGTATTAAAAAGCATTGAATTCATGATTATTATGTCAGTTAAAATTCACAGAAAAAATGGTAAGAATAGGAATAATCTTATATTCAGGATTAAAGACAAGAAGTATTGCAAGAATAAAGTAAAAATATGTCACAAAAATTAGCACTTTAAATATTTATATATACATAGAAGAGTAGATATATCCCAAATAGTAGTTTTATGGAAAAATGAAGTGGTTTGCTTCCCTTTTTATACTTATATAGACCTTCATTTTTCTAAGGTTAGTTATATTATAAAGAACATTAATCATCTATGGTGGTTGTAAAAAAACAAAGTTTGTTTTACCCTAAAAATACATGCTTTTAACATTCTAGGAGAAAATGAATAAATGAATAATTGAATACCATTTGTAATATATATGTTCACTGTATCACTGTCTTCCGTTCATCATCAATTTGCTCGAGTGGGCACCAGTAACATCTCCTTATGTCCTGTCTCATGCTAGTAGAGCCCAAGGGCATCTGCTTGCTCCAGGAATATAAAGAGCCTCAAACCATTACATCAGGTCATGGGATTGAGGTCTATAATTGTTACTGGTATTTGGCATATGAAATACGACATAGGAGGCTTTCCAGGCTCTGCCATGTGGGTGGCATACTCTTGTAGTTACCTCTAAATCCAGCATTTAGAGATTATCTATAAAAAAAAAGTAAACAGCAATGATCACTGAAGATGAGTTTGTGGGGCTTTTCGCCATTTCTTACATGTTATCTTCAGAAATTATAAAGGTTATGTCTGAAGTCAAAAAGCTAAAAAATGTAATAGTACCATTGTCATTTTACCTGCTGGAGACGGACAACAAGATCCCTGATACATACCTAAACCACAAACCCTATGAACATTTTTTATCCTGTGTATACATAACTATGATAAAAGTTTGGTTTTTGACTGTCTCTGGTGGTACTCGGGTCTTACGCTTGGCTTTGTGGTCTGGGATTCCCCTGCTGGTGATTGATGTAAGGAACCATATGTAGCTCTGGCAGTGAACTCAGGTCAGACACATGCAAGGCAAGTGCCTTACCTGCCTTATCTCTCTGCCCTCCTACATTTTCTTTTTGTTGTTGTTTTGTTTTATATTTTATGGTGCTATACCTATCTGTGTTTAGGGTTTAAACCTGGAACTGTGGTCAGGGAATCAGTCCTGACACGTTTGGAAACTGTATGGGGTACTGGAACCATGTGCAAGGCGAGTGCCCTACCTACTGTGTGCCCTGCCTGCTCCTGCCCCCTGAGGCTATTTTTTGAGTTTTGTTGCTGTACCACATCAGTGAAGACAGAGACATTTTTTGTTTATTTCTAAGTCTTAGTTATTAGCAACTTTACTTGGTACATAGTACTTGCTTAGTGAATAATTGGTCTTATAAATTGATTTAAAATTGATTTATTCAAAATTATTCATAAATTACTTATAAATTGATTTATTCATTTGAATGCCTAACAAACTGGATAGGACGATTACACTTGAAGAGATGTGGCCCACTGCCAGCAGTTCAATCTTTGTTGTCTACGCACCAACATCCACATACAAGGAAGAAGAAACTGAGAAATTCTACATGGAACTGGAGGAGTTCTATAAAAAAGATCACACCTTCTACAAGATCATAGTCGGTGATTTTAATGCCAAGATAGGACCGAGAATATCAGCCGAAGAACTCCACATGGGGATACATGGCCTAGAATGGAACGAACAGGGTGAGAGACTGAGTTCATCATGTTCACCAAGACCATTCATGGGAACTCAGTTCCAGAAGGCTGAATCAAAACGTTGGACATGGGAATCCCCTGGTGGACAGCTCCACAATGAAATTGACCACATCATCTTCAATCGACGGTTTTGCCTGACTGATGTTGCTGTCGCTCCAAATTCCAAACAGGATCGGACCACCGTCCTCCTTCATGCAAAATTCTCCTTCATGCAACGGGAGAAAAGGCTTCAAAGTTTAAGAAGAGAACTCCCAGAATGACCACCAAGTGGGAACTCTTTGGCACCACTGCGGCAACATGGGAAGAATCTGCCTTCAGTACTCATCAATACACTGGCTCGGCTCTTCATATGCTACCTGTCCGAATGTGAGGTGTCCTCCCAGTGGAAAACCAGCAAGACAGTTATACTGTTCAAGAAGAGAGACATCCACGACATTGGCAGCTATCGCCCCATCTGCCTGTTGTCTGTCATCTACAAGCTGTTCACTTGAGTCATCCTGAACAGGATTGGTAGAACATTAGATGAAGGGCAATCATGCGAGCAAGCTGGCTTCCGAAAAGGATTCAGCACAATTGACCATATCCACACGATAACCAAGCTCATTGAAGTTTGTAGGGAATTCAGGATGCCACTCTGTCTCACGTTCATTGATTTAAAGAAAGCCTTTGATTCTGTGGAGACTGAAGTGGTCATCGAAGCCCTAGCCAAACAGGGTGTTCAAACCCAATACATCAAGATCCTTCATGAGCTGTATTATGGATTCACCACCAGGATCTCACCATTCTACAAGGAAGTGATCATTGATGTCAAAAGAGGGGTTCGGCAGGGTGATACCATTTCACCAAAACTCTTCAGCGCCACCCTCGAGAACATCATGCGACAATTAGAATGGAAAGGAATGGGAGTGAAGATAGACGGTCGGCAACTACACCACTGTCGGGGACACCCGACAGTGCCGGGAAGTGAGTTCCCTTCTACCTCTGAAGCTGGGCGGGAATAGATGAAGACTCAGGAATCCGATGCAGTTTTAAAAGCTTTACTTATCACAGGTTCCAATATACAATCCAAGAGCAGGGAAAACCTCCAGACTCTGGGTTCCCAGCTAGGCCCCCAGCCACGTGCAGGCCAAGACGGCTGCCACCACGTGTTGAGGCCCAACAGAGAATGGAGAGGACGGAGAAACAAAATGCCAAGGGCAGCCAAAATGGAAAAAAGAGGAAAAGGTGAGAGAGAGAGAGAGAGAGAGAGAGAGAGAGAGAGAGAGAGAGAGAGAGAGAGAGAGAGAGAGAGAGAGAGAGGAGGCAGGCTGGTTTTATACCCCTGCAACTCAGACCTCCCACTATTATGGGAAGCAGGAAAGGTTAAATGCCCTTAGGTAATTTCTCCCAGCACCTCACCTAGGCCCTATTATATGATAATGCTTTGAGCAAAGATCTCGCCTGGAAATGCCTTTATAGGGTAGAGAAGGGGGTTTCTGAGATGGCATGTCTCTGTACCAAAGACTAATACTAATACCAGTTAAATATTTCTCCAAGCCTTCACAAGTCTGGTCTACTTCACTGTAGTTTTTTTTTTAATTTTTAATTTTTACAATTACAAAGATATACAATTAAAAAGTTCATATTTGGGTTTTGGTCATACAGTGTTCCAGCACCCATCCCGCCACCAGTGCCCATCTCCTACCACCAATGTCCCCGGTTCCCTTCCCCCTCCCCGAGCCCTCCTCCATGGCAGGTTCTTTATTTCTTTCCATTTCTCTCTCTCTTTCTCTTTTCCTTCCCTCCAGACTATGGATTACAGACCCTACATTAAAGGGTTGTCATGTCTATATTTTGCCTCTATTTAATGCTCAGTTCTAGGTTGGCATTAGTACCCTGGACAATTGTTAGCACACCGTTCCATTTTCTGTCCTACCTAGCCTCTGACTCCCACATGTTTGTGATAATTTCCACCTTTGACAAGACCTCCTGATATATGTTTCACTTGACCTTGGATATTGGTATCATAATATGTACATATATATTTATGTTATGCAGATAAATGCAGTCATTCTGTATCTGTCTCTCTCCTTCTGGCTAATTTCGCTCAACATAATCTTCTCCATGTCCATCCATTTATAGGCAAATTTTATAACTTAATTTTTCCTAACAGCTGCATAGTATTCCATTGTGTAGATGTACCAAAGCTTCTTTATCCAGTCATCGATTCTAGGGCACTCTGGTTGCAGAATCTGGCTATTGTGAATAATGCTGCTATGAGCATAAAAGTAGGGATGGTGTTTCCGCTGCGTATTTTTGGTTTCCCAGAGTAGATTCCCAGGAGTGGTATGGCTGAGTCAAATGGGAGTTCAATTTCTAGTCTTTGGAGGAATGTCCATATTGTTTTCCAGAAAGGCTGTACCAGCCAGCATTCCCACCAACCATGGATGAGTGTCCCCTTTTCCCCCACATCCACGCCAGCACTTGTTGTTCTTGCTCTTTTGAATATGTGCCAGTCTCTGTGGTGTAAAGTGCTATCTCATTGTTGTTTTGATTTGCATCGCTCTGATGATTAGTGATGCTGAGCATTTTTTCATATGTTTTTTGGCCATTTGAATTTCTTCCCTTGCTGAAGTTTCTGTTCATTTCTTCTCGCCATTTTTTGATGGGGTTGTTTGTTTTTTCTCTTATTGATATGATGTATTATGTTGATTGACTTGCGAATGTTGAACCATCCTTGCATTCCCGGGATGAATCCTACTTGGTCATGATGTATAATCTTCTTGTTGAGTCTTTGGATTCTGTTTGCTAGTATTTTGTTGAAGATCTTAGCATCCGTGTTCATCAGGGATATTGGTCTGTAGTTTTCTTTCTTTTGTGTTGTCTCTCCCTGCTTTGGGTATCAGGGTGATATGTGCCTCGTAGAAGCTGTTTGGGAGTGTTTCTGTTTCTTCTATTTCCTGGAAGAGCTTGAAAAGGACTGGCAGTAGGTCCTCCTTAAAGGTTTGGTAGAGTTCACTAGGGAATTCCGTCTGGACCTGGGCTTTTGTGTTTGGGCAAAGTTTTAATTACTGTTTCTATTTCCTCAATGGTGATAGGCTTATTCAGGTATTGCAGGTCTTCATGTTTCAGCCGTGGGAGGTTATAGGACTTCAGGAATTGATCCATTTCTTCTAGATTCTCATTTTCACAGCATAGAGGCTCTCAAAGTAATCTCTGATGATCTTTTGGATTTCTGTGGTTTCTGTTGTGATGTCACCATTTTTATTTCTGATTATGTTTATTTGGGTTCTCTCTTTCCCTGTCCTTACAAGTCTTGCCAATGGTTTGTCAATCTTGTTTATTTTTTCAAAGAACCAGCTCTTGGTTTCATTAATCTTTTGGATTGTTTTTTTTTTGGTTTCCAACTCATTGATTTCCTCTCTAAGTTTTATTATTTCCTTTTTTTTTTTTTTTTTAGGTCACACCCGGCAATGCTCAGGGGTTTCTCCTGGCTCTGCACTCAGGAATCACTCCTGGCGGTGCTCGGGGACCATATGGGATGCCGGGGATTGAACCCGGGCCAGCACAGGCCGGCTGCGTGCAAAAGCAAACGCCCTACGCGCTGGGCTATCGCTCCGGCCCCCTTATTTCCTTTTTTCTACCTGGGTTGGGATCCTTTTGTTGGTCTTTTTTCTAATGTCTTTAGCTGTGTAGTCAGATTATTTATGTGGGCCCTTTCTTGTTTCCTGATGAATGCTTGCAGAGCTAAAAAATTCCTTCTTAACACAACTTTTGCCGTGTCCCACAAGTTCTTATAGTTGGTGTCTTCATTTTCATTTGTTTCCAGAAAAATTTGGATTTCCTGTTTGATTTCTTCTATGACCTATTTGTTGTTCAGGAGTGAGCTGTTCAGTTTCCAGGTGTTTGGTTTGACTCCCTGTTTCTGTGTACGGTTAACTTCCATTTTCAGTGCATCATGGTTTGAAAAGATAGCTGACACAATTTCTGTCTTTTTATTTTATTGAGGTATGCTTTGTGGCTCAGCATGTGGTCTGTCTTAGAGAATGTTCCATGTGCACTAGAGAAAAATGTGTATTCAGCTTTTTTTGGTATGAAAAGCCCTGTATATATCCACTAGCGCTCTTTCTTCCATTTCTTCCTTCATGGCCAATATTTCCTTGGTGAGTTTCAGTCTTGTAGCTCTATCCCTCATTGATAGAGCAGTGTTGAAGTCTCCAACTATTATTGTGCTGCTGTTAATATCTTCTTTGAGTTCTCTTAGCAGTTGTTTTATGTATTTTTCTGGCCCCTCGTTGGGTGCATATATGTTTAGTAGTGTAATTTCTTCCTGGTGTACATACCCCTTAATTCATAATATATGGCCTTTGTTGTCCCTTCTAACCCATTTCAGCCTGAAGTCTATATTATCTGATACTAATATGGCCACACCAACCTTTTTGGAGGAGTTGTTTGCGTGGAGAATGGTCTTCCACCCTTTGACTTTGAGTCTGTGTTTGTTCTGATTATTCAGATGTGTTTCTTGTAGACAGCAGAATGTTGGGTTCAATTTTTTAATCCATTTTGTCACTCTGTTTCTCTTAATTGGTGCATTTAGACCATTGACATTGAGAGAGATTATTGTCATCGGATTTTGTGTCATCTTTCTGTTTGTGCTTGTTGTGCTTATGGGTTTGGTCGTATTACTGTAGACCCTTCAGTCCTTCTTTTAAAGTTGGTTTTTAGTCCCTGATGTTCCTGAGTTGTTGCTTATTCATGAAGTTGTGTATCTTTCCTTCATATCTGAATGTGAGTCTGGCCGGGTAAAGAATTCTTGGTGAGGCCTGCAGTTCATTCAGCCTTTTCACAATATCCCACCATTGTTTTCTTGCTCGGAGTGTTTCATCAGAGAAGTCTGCTGTAAATCTTAGAGATGTTCCTTTGTATGTGATTTCCTTCTTTGATCTTGCTGCTCTCAGTATTCTATCTCTATCTATAGTTTTTGTCATTTTAATTAAGATGTGTCTTGGAGTATTCTTGTTGGGGTTTCTTTTAGCTGGTATCCTACGGGCCTCCTGGATCTTGAGGCAAGCGTTCTTTAGTTCCGGGAACTTCTCAGCAATGATGGCTTTGACAGTTTCTTTTTCATCAGGGTTTTCTTCTTGCCCTTCTGGGACCCCAACGATCCGTATGTTGTTTATTCTGGCTTCATCCCGATTATCTCTTGTTGTCTTTTGGTAATTGCTTCACGGTAGTTTTGTATTTTAGTTGCCTTTGAGTTATCAGGGAGCCATGCTTGCTTGCTTGGAGGCAAACAGCATTTCTCTCTGGTCTAATTACTTAGAGATCCAACGTGGCCAGGCAAATATGCTGGTAAGATCTAGCTATTCCCACGATGGTTGTGGTAGCATGAGAGAATATTTATACCAGCTAGTACAGAATACATGGTCAGATAAACTGCTGCATTTAGACTACCCCCTTATCTGCAAAGTGATTTGCAGGAGGCAATCCAGAGCAGATGCAGAGGCTCTTAGAGGAGTCCTACAACAACTCCCCCTGATTAGTTTACTATAAAAAATTGAAAATACTAAATATTTAGTAACATACAGAAAATTAAGGTAAGAAAAAACAATTCCAGTTACAAAATGATAATTTATGTTACTTTAGGACCCAAAGCAAGGTTCGTTACAAAGTATTTCTAGCTGTCTGATTATAACGGACTATAGTTTGCACTGTCCATAATTTGTGAGAGTCAATATATTTTATGTAAAGTCGGGTGTCTGGAACAAAGTCTATGGGGCTACTTCTGGAACAGCAATAGTAGTGATCATATGAGTATGAGTCTCTGGAGAGCAGCGATTAGGAACTCGTTGGATTGTCAGGAATACTGGATCGGGTCTCAGGAACACTGGAACAAATATCTCGAAATCTGGAACAGGAGTCTTGAGCACTGGAACAGGTGTCTGGAACATTTTGTAACTGGAATTGTTTTTTCTTACCTTAATTTTCTGTATGTTACTAAATATTTAGTACAGTAGTGGTCAGTGAAGGGACCTGTAATTCACCCCTTCCTGATGAGGAACCATAAATATAATACACTGGAGCATCAGGAATTGGAGAGGAGCGGACAGTGGTGGAAATTACAAAAGGTGTCCTTTTCAGAAATTCCCAGGTTTTTCCAGCTAGTTAATGATAAGATATTTCTCCTGAAAAATCTGCTAAAGCTTCCTGAAGGATTTCACTGAGTGGTAAAACAGCTTCAATTTCTTTTTTAGGGTCAGGTAGTACAATTACATGGGGATCATGTCCAAGTAATACTTGGGTTCTTGATCTTCCCTTAATTATGAGGTTAGCTATCATCTCAAGGTAAGGTGTAGCAGTACGATTCTGCTTGTTATGTAAGTAAACCCATTCTAACAGTCCAGATAATTGGGCTATAGCAGCAGTTGGAGATTCGGGAGTGTTGAAGACCAATAACCGTACCTTTACTCCAGGATTAAATCTGGAGAGGTCAGATTTTTGAAACCGATCCATGAAAAATGTCTAATTCCTTCTGAGCTTTAGAAGTTAGTTGCTTTGGGCTATTTAAAGCAGGATCACCTTCAAGGGTGTGGAACAAGTTACTGAGCTCACAGTTAGGAATCCCAAGGGAGGGGGCACACCCAGTTGATATCTCCCAGCAGTTTTTGAAACTCATTCAAGGTTTTGAGCCTTTTTTTGACTAATGGAAATTTTTTGAGGATGCACTGTAGTGCGGTCAAGAGCATAGCCCAAATATTCATATGGAGGCTGCATCTGGATTTTTTCCGTAGCTACTTGTAAACCAGCCTCTGGTAAAACTGTCATTACATCATTATATAAATTCTGGAGATCTCTGGAATTATCACAAGCTAGCAGGATATCATCCATGTAGTGGATGATGTATACACCAGGAAATTTAGCACGAATGGGTCGCAAAACCTCATCAACAAAGTGTTGACACATCGTAGGTGAATTAGTCATCCCTTGGGGCAATACTGTCCATTGAAACCTATGTAAAGGGCCTTTATGATTAGTAGAAGGGGCTGAAATGCAAACCTTTTCCGATCATCTGGGTGGATAGGTATGCTGTAAAAGCAGTCTTTTGAATCTATGATAATTAGTGGCCAATCTTTAGGAATAGCTGCTGGATAGGGGAGCCCAGGTTGCAGGGCTCCCATGGGGACCATAGTAGAATTTACATTCCTTAAGTCAATCAGCAAACACCATTTGCCTGATATTTTTCTGTATCACAGGAAAAAAACAGGAGAATTCCATTCTGAAAACGTTTCTTCAATTTGTCCTAAATTCAGCTGTTTTTCCACTAGATTTGTTAGTGCCTCTAACTTTTTTGGTATTGAGGGGCCACTGTGGTGTCCATATAGGTTTGTCAGACTTCCACTGAATACGGACAGGTGGTGGGCACTTAACCACAGCGGCCCCAATTAAAAAGGGGTTACTCCCTGTGTTAGGCTTATTATGGAGAGCTGGAACAGGTGCCCGATGGGGAATTGGACGAGGTATGTGAATTACTGCCCCCCACTGCTCCAGCATGTCTCGACCCCATAAAGTTAAAGGCATAGGGGCTATATAAGGCTGGACCATGGCTACGTTCCCTTCAGGGCCAATACACGGCAGCCATCTTGCACTCTGTTGGAGAAGAGGAGATATTGCCTACCCTGCTAGGCTATGGGACACTTTCTTTAGGGCCCAGTTAGAGGGCCAATACTTGGTGGAGATTATGGATATGTCTGCCCCTGTATACAACATGCCTTTGAATTTTCTTTTATAAATTTTGATGGGTATAATCAGCTGCTTGGCCTGTGAAATTCTGGTAGTGTACCCAACTAGATAGTTAGCAGGTGGCTGGTGGGCTTGGTTCTGTGTGGCTGTATAACCAACAGTGAAGTTGGCAGAAGGGTTGGTACTGTTTAAGCCACCAGTTCTCGGTTGTTCGGACTGACTAGTCGGATCCTCAAAAATAATAATAGTCTAGCAAGTGGTTCTCCTTTTTTAAAGTCCATTTAGTTGGCACAGATATTGACAGTACTATTTCTCCATGAGATTCAGGATCTAGAAGTCCGATG
>JAJIBD010033233.1:0-62696 GCA_021461705.1 Cryptotis parvus | reverse complement strand
CACTACCCTTGGCTGACCACCATCTATGCCCATCCACCTGCCTGCTAGTTTACGGTCACTGGCCAGCATGGAGGAGACAAATCCATCCAGGAACAACATATGCTACTATATCAATATCCAAGGTCAGGCAATACATGAATCAGGAGGTCTTTGTCAAAAGGTGGAATTTATCACAAACATGTAGGAGTCGGAGCTTATGTAAGACAGAGAAGGGAAAAGTGTGCTAATAATCATTGAAAATGATAATACCAGCCTAGAACTGAGCATTGAATATAGGTAAAAAGATATATATGATAACCTGATAACCTCTAAATATATGTATTGCAATCCACAATGTGTAAGAGAAGGAAGAGAGAGAGAGGGAGAGAGAGAAGAGAGGTAGAGTGCCTGCCATATAGGCAGGCTGGGTGGGGAGGGAATCAAGGGACACTGGTGGTGGGAAGTGTGCACTGGTGGAGGGATGGGTGCTGGAACACTGTATGACTGAAACCCAAACATGAACATCTTTGTTATTGTATATCTCTCACTGGTATAACAAAAGAAAATGGTTGCTCCTGTGTCATCTGTTCGAGTCATGTGCAGTCTAACCTCATTCTCATCAACCCTACAACGCAACCTGGCAAATCTATAACCCAGAGACCAGATGAATGGTGGGAGGAGTTCACCACCCTGACCTGAACATGTGAGATTTTGCAAGCCAAGGGTGGCAAGGGAGCCAGACAGGAACCCCAGGCAATTGCAAATTGTGATTCCATCGCTGGACTCAATATATAAAAGACATAAGACCTTTTATGTGTGACCAGGACATAAAAAGGAAAAAAGAAATCAAGCTATCATTATTTGCAGATGACATGATATTATACTTAGAGAACCCTAAACTCTCGACCCAAAAACTCTTAGAGACAATAGATATGTATAGTAGAGTGGCAGGGTACAAAATCAATACCCAAAAGTCGGTGGCTTTCCTATACACAAATAACGAAAGAGAAGAAAGGGATATTAAGAAATCGATTCCATTCACAATTGTGCCACAGAAAATCAAATACCTAGGAATCAGCTTAACCAAGTGTGTAAAGGACCTATACAAAGAGAACTACAAGACACTGCTTCAAGAAATAAAAGAGGATACGAGGAAATGGAAACACATTCCCTGCTCATGGATGGGGGAGAATTAACATTGTCAAGATGGTAATTCTCCCTAGAGCTTTGTAAAGATTCAATGGGGTTCCTATAAGGATACCCATGACATTCTTTAAAGGTATTGACCAAACACTCCCTGAAATTCATATGAAATAATAAACCCCCCACGGATAGCTAAAGCAATCCTTGGGAAAAAGAAGATGGGAGGCATCACCTTTCCTAACCTCAACCTGTACTACAAAGCAGCAGTAATAAAAACAGAGCAGTACTGGAAAACAAAAAACAGACCTGTGGACCTATGGAATAGAGTTGAGTATCCTGACACCCACCCTCAAAGACATGATCAGTTCATCTTTGATAAAGGTGCAAAGAGTCAAAACTGGAGTAAGAAAAGCCTCTTCAACAAGTGGTGCTGGGAAAACTGGACAGCTACATGTAAAAAAAATGAATTTGGACCTGTGTTTAACACCTTGCACAAAAACCAGATCAAAATGGATTAAAGATCTCAATATCAGACCTGAATCCATAAAGTACGTTGAAGAAAATATAGGAAAAACCCTCCACGACATTGAAGCTAAAGGCATCTTCAAAGGTGAAACACCATTAACAAAGCAACTAGAAGAAAAGATAAACATATGGGGACTACATGAAACTGAAGAGCTTCTGCACCTCAAAAGAAACAGTGACTAAGATACAAAGTCAGTCCACAGAATGGGAAAGAATATTCACCCAATACCCATCTGATAAGGGGTTAATATCCAGGATATATCAGGCACTGGTACAGCTATATAAGAAAAAAACAGCCAACCCCATTAGAAAATGGGGAGAAGAGATGAACAGAAATTTTGACAAGGAAGAAATTCGAATGGCCAAAAGGCATATGAAAAAATACTCATCATCACTAATCATCAGAGAGATGCAAATCAAAACAACAATGAGATACCACCTCACACCACAGAGACTGGCCCATATTCAAAAGGGTAAAAGCAACAAGTGCTGGCATGGATGTGGGGAAAGGGGACTCTCATACATTGTTGGTGGGAATGTCGACTTGTACAACCTTTCTGGAAAACAATATGGACATTCCTCCAAAGACTAGAAATTGAGCTCCCTTTATTCCACTCCTGGGAATATACCCTGGGAAGTAAAAACACACAGTGGAAACACCATCCGCACTTTTATTTTCATAGCAGCACTATTCACAATAGCCAGAACTTGGAAACAACCAGTATGCCCAAGAACTGATGACTGGATAAAGAAACTGTGGTACATCTACACAATGGAATACTATGCAGCTGTTAGGAAAAATGAAGTTATGAAATTTGCCTATAAATGGATGGACATGTAAAGGATCATGTTGAGTGAAATTAGTCAGAAGGAAAGAGAGAGACATAGAATGACTGCATTTATTTGCATGACATAAATATATCAGGTGGTCTTACCAAAAGTGGAAATTACCGCGAAATGTGAGGGAGTCAGAGGTTAGGTAAGACAGAGAAGGGAACATGTGTGAATAAATGTCGAAAGGGCTGATACCAACATAGAACTGAGCATTAAATACAGGCAAAAAATGCACATGATGGCTTCCAAGTGTATGTAGAAACCCACAATGTGTAGGAGAAGGAAGGGAGAGAGAGGGAGAAAGAAAAGAGATAAAGAACCTGCCATTTAGGCAGGCTATGTATGGGAGGGGGACGTTAGCATTTGGTCTCCTGAGGCTCGCGCCTTGCCACATTGGCGAATGAGCTTGAGAGTTTCTGAAGACAGGCGTCCTTTTGTGTCTTTCTCTCTCTCGGCATTCTTTGCACAATCATGGAGGTGCTGGAACCAGTAGGTTGTATTCTTCATCGATGTCGCCATTTTTGGTATCTTCCCATGTTGTTGCAATGGTGCCAAAGAGTTCCCAGTTGGTGGTCGTTCTGGGAGTTCTCTTCTTAAACTTTGCAGCCTTTTCTCCCCGTTGGGGAAGTAGAATTTTGCATGAAGGAGATGGTGGTCCAATCCTGTTTGGAATTTGGGGAGCGACAGCAACATCGGTCAGACAAAACCTTCGATTGAAGATGATGGGGTCAATTTCATTGTGGAACTGTCCACCAGAAGAGTCCCATGTCCAACGCTTTCGCTTCAGCCTTCTGGAACTGTGAGTTCCCATGAATGGTCTTGGTGGACATAATGAACTCATATAGTCTCTCACCCTGTTCATTCCATTCTAGGCCATGGAGTCCCGATGTAGAGTTCTTCAGCCTGTCTTCTTGGTCCTATCTTGGCATTAAAATCACCGACTATGATCTTGTAGAAGGTGTGATCTTTTTTTATAGAACTCGTCCAGTTCCATGTAGAATTTCTCAATTTCATCTCCTTTGTATGTGGATGTTGGTGCATAGACAATGAAGATAGAAATTGCTGGCAGTGGGCCACATCACTTCAAGTGTAACGGCCCACCGGGTTTAGGCATTCAAATGAATCAATGTTGATGGCCATGTTCGTGTTGACAAGGACACCAACGCCACTGACGCCTCTTTTGTCGCATGTTCCAAGGAACAATTTTCCGTGTCAAATACAGCATGATTCTGAAAGAATGGCCCCCGCCCACAGAACACAAAAAACAGGTACGAGGAGTAACTGATAAAATGATGGCTCAACAAGAGCACAACAGGAAGGGCCTTAAGCAAATAATTCCAGGGAGGGCTATAAGACAAACATTCCCGAGAAGTTGCTTTCTATATTTGGTGTGGTATGAGAAAGACTGGGAGACTGGGGCCCACGCCGTGTCAAATATGGAAAGGAGTATTAGGCATGCTCAGGTTGGTAGATGATGCTTACCTGGTACAAAGTGATTGGCTGCCTGCACGCAGACCTTCCGATGTAATATTTTAAATCTATTGGATGGTTATGTTGGGCTTTTCTGTAGTGGCGGGAATTATCTCTTAAAAGATCCTCCCTGGAAGGGCTCGGGGCTCTTAGCTACTGACCGCTTGGGGTCACGCTATGAGCCCGAGTATACTCGCTATTAATAAAACCCTTGCCTTTGCATAGGACTTGGTCTCTCAGAGTTTTCCTTGGTAGGTGCGGCGTTCATAGGCTCCCAGTCAGTCACCCCATCGGGTGGCCAACCCTTACAATATAACTGACACCTCCTCAGCTCAGTCAGACCAATGATGTCGCACTTGATCTTTGGTACGACCAATGATGTCGTACTTGAACATCATGCGACAATTAGAATGGGAATGAATGGGAGTGAAGATAGATGGTCGGCAACTACACCACCTCCGCTTCGCTGATGACTCATTCTAATAACACCAAACATTAGCCAAGCAGCACAAATGCTGACTGACTTCGACGGAGAATGTGGAAAGATAGGTCTACAGCTGAATCTAAATAAAACTATGTTCATGAAAAATGAACTAGTTCCAGAGGCCCCATTCACTCTCAATGGAACAAACATCTCTGAATGCAGCAGTTATGTGTATCTAGGTCGAGAAGTCAACATGATGAATGACCTAAAACCTGAGCTGCGCAGGAGGAAGAGAGCGGCATGGAATGCCTTCAAAGGCATCGAAGAAATAGCTAAAAGGACAAAGAACCTCCGGCTCCGGGCACATCTCTTTGACTCCACCGTTCTCCCTGCATTAACATACGCCTCAGAGACCTGGGTCCTATGAAAGCAGGATGAGAATGCTATTCGGGTCTCCCAGAGAGGAATCGAAAGAGCTATGCTTGGAATATCATGCCTCACTCAAGTGAGAGAAGGAATCCGGAGTTCTGACCTCCGTCGCTATTCCAGAATCAGGGACTCTGTCTCGTTTGCCAAGACATCGAAAATCAGATGGACTGGACATGTAATGCGATTTGGAGACAACCGCTGGACTAGAGCTGTTACTGACTGGATCCCACGGGATGTCAAGAGATCACTTGGCCGCCCCACCTACAAGATGGTCAGACTTCCTTGTCTGACCCTGAAGGAACGGTTTGAGGCTCTTCATATTCCTGAATCAACCAGATGCCATTGGGCTACATTCACATGTGATAGGGTCCAATGGAAATGTTACTGGCGCCCGCTCTAGCAAATTGATGAATAACGGGATTCAAGTGATCAAGTGATCAAGTGATGGGAGGGGGAGGGAATTGGGTACATTGGTGGTGGGAAATGGGCCCTGGTGGAGGGCAGGTGCTGGAATACTATGTGACCGAAACCTCCAAACATGAACAACGTTGTAATTATATATCTCACGGTGGTATAATAAAATGTTTAATTAAAAAAAATTAAAAAAGGGAGAGGGAGTCTGACTTTAATGTCAGCACTGATGGGACTGCTTGTTATCCTGATGCTAATCTTGCTCTTTGGGTGCTGCATTCTCTATTGAATTATAAATATGTTGTCATTCTCAGCCAGGCCAAGGATAATACATGAATTCATGTGGCTATGAAAGGTGTTTAGGAGGGCACTATGTAAGGTCAGCTGCTGGACTAGTGTCCCATGATGGGTAAGACCTTTCTCAGGGAAAGGAAACCTAAAACAGGCTTAGCCCCAAAGCCCTTGCATAAAGCAGCATGGCTAGCAGCCTGCAGCTGCCTCTATTTTTTAAAAACAAGGGGGAGATGTTGGGCACTAAGTGACTGTTTTAGGGCCGGGCTTTTTCCCACCCTAAGGCCCTAAGGGCAGGACCAAGAAGTAAGCCCTGTTTTCAAGGTAATAAAACTTCTAAAAGCCCAAATGTTACATCCATGAGAGAAAAACGCCTGTGTTTACAGGATAGAATGTATGTTTCAGTACATTGTTGCCCAGGGCCTCTGCATCTTGCCTGGAGTTGCCTCCTGCAGTCCACTTTGTAGATGGGGCAGGAGGACAATTTGAATGCAGCAGTATATCGTACCATGTATTCTATGTTTGGTATAAATATTATCTCTCATGCTGCCACAATCATTGTGGGACTAGCTAGATCTTACCAGTATATTAACATGGCCATGTTGGATCTCTAAGTAATTTAGACCAGAGAGAAATGCTATTTGCCTCTAAGCAAGCACTTGTGGCTCTCTAAAATAAGTCTAAAGGCTAATATACAAAACAACTATGAAGTAAAGATGAGACTCTTGTAATGGCTTGGAGAAATATATACCTGGCTGTAGAATATCCATTGGTACAGATGCATGCCTATGTATTGTGAGAGACAGTTCATCTCAAATACCCCTCCCCCATCTACCAAGAACTTGCAGCTTTGACTGGGCAACATTTACATTTCAATGGACCTAGATTGTTGGGTGACAGCACCCTACTGAGCCTTAGCCTCCAGCTACACAGCTTATGTGCAGAGCTGGTCCCTGCCTTTGGGGACTCTCTGGAGCAGACACAATGGGAGTTCAGGCAGAATTGGACTAATTTAATAATTTTATGGAAATGGCATAAATATTTTTATCATGAATCTTGCTTGCCCCAGATCAATATTCTGTTCCCACGGGTTCCCACGTGGGACATACATGTAGATATTCCAAGAGTACTTGGCCACGTTGGATCAACCATAATGTAATCAATTCTCCTAGTTCAGAGATATGCCAGTGCGCCTCTGGGCAAACAAAAGTGTCTTTGACTCTAAAGGTAAAGCCAAAGTGTATTATTCGGATAGATTTTGAACCTTAGTGGCATCCAGAGTCTGGGATCTGCTAGCTATATCACTGTCACTGTCTTCCTGTTCATCATCGATTTGCTCGAGCAGGCACTGGTAACATCTCCATATGTCCTGACTCAAGCAAGTAGAGCCCAAGGGCACCTGCTTGCTCCAGGAACATAAAGAGCCTCAAACCATTCCATCAGGTCATGGGAATGAGGTCTATGATTGTTACGGGTATTTGGCATATCAAATACGACACAGGTAGCTTCCAGGCTCTGCTGTGCGGGTAGCATACTCTTGTAGTCATCTCTAAATCCAGCATTTATTGATGAACCGTGCGGCCACTTGCGGCCATGCGAGCTGGGCTGTGATAGGCTGGTCTGCTGGGTGGAGTTCTGACAAGGGGAAGTCCGGATGTGGAAAATGGAGGCCCTCATGGAGTGGGGGTCGTCTGGCTTGTTGCGAGGCTCTGCTGGGGTGGCGGGCCAGGGCAAGAACCCGCCATCCCTCCTGGGTGCCTCGTGAGTGGCTGGGCACAGGGAGAGCCAGTAGCAGCTCTGTCCCATGTCTGTGAGTCTCTAGATCAGCATACCTGGGCCGGGTTTAAAAAAGAATGCTGCAGGGTGGGTCTCGATGGGCCGGGCTAGTATTAATGCCATTTCCTACAAATTACATTCTGATCTTCTTTCTGGTTCAGAGATGCAGCCCTTCCTCTCTCTGCTAGGGAGATTTTCACCTCTGGAAACCAGCTCTGGCTTTTGTGAAGCTTGAGCCAAAGGTCCACCTAAAGATACACATTTCAAAAGGGTCATTTACCTGGCTTCATCTCTAGATAGCCCAACCCATGATGGGCTGGGCTGGAAGATTTTGTCGGGCTTCTGTCTATAAAGGAAGGTAGGAAAAGAAGAAGGGACCTTTTTTGTTATTTTGGCTTCCCTTGGTGTTTGCTTCTCTCCATCCTCTCCGTTCTCTGTTGGGCTTCAACACATGGTGGCAGCCATCTTGGCCTACACGTGGCCAGGGCCCAGCTGGGAACCCAGAGTCTGAGGTTTTTCCTGTTCTTGGATTGTATATCAGAACCTGTGATAGTAAAGTCTTTTAAAACTGCGCCTGATTCCTGAGTTTTCATCCATTCCCCTCCAGTTTTGGAGGTAAAAGGGAACTCATTTCCTGGTATTGTTGGGGACCCCAGTGGTTCCCATCACTAGGTGAGGTCCTGGGAGAAGTTACATGAGGGGAATTGACCACAACTGCTTCCCCGTTGGTGTGGGCGGTCTGAATTGAAAAACTATAAAAGCTGTAACCTGCTCTCTTCCAGGCTTTTTTTTCCCCATTTTTGCCTTTTTTCCATTTCCCTCTGCTCTTTTTCTCTTCTCTTTCCTGTTGGGACTTAACACATGGTAGCGGCCATCTTGCCCTAGATTCTAAACCTACACATGGCCGGGGTCCAGCTGGGAATCTAAAGTCTGGGCTTTTCCTATTACTAAATTGTATACTAGAACCTGTGAGAGTAAAGCCTTTTGAAACTTTGCCTGATTCTCACGTCTTTCTTCATCTGCTGGCCACCAGTCCCCTTGACCCTGTTCTCAGACTTTGTCAGGAGCTCAGTGTACCCAGACAGATGTGTGTTTGGCCTTCTGAATACTTTGTTGCAATAGCTCAGGATGATACTAGTGCTTTGCATACCATCTACCCAGAAAAATTTGTATAAATGGTTTAAGCTATGCTCAGTAAATGGGAACTGATCTCCAGAACCCCGCTGCATTGGTGCCTTCCTTCCTTCCTTCCTTCCTTCCTTCCTTCCTTCCTTCCTTCCTTCCTTCCTTCCTTCCTTCCTTCCTTCCTTCCTTCCTTCCTTCCTTCCTTCCTTCCTTCCTTCCTTCCTTCCTTCCTTCCTTCCTTCCTTCCTTCCTTCCTTCCTTCCTTCCTTCCTTCCTTCCTTCCTTCCTTCCTCAGTAGTAGCAAGGCAGGAGCTTCTTCCTAGTCCTTCCCTCTCCTTTTGCAGGGATGAATTCTAGCAAGATCTAGGTCTCCCTCCTAGATTCCAGGGGTTGCTGGCCAGGGTCCCTGACAATTTTTACTTCCACCAAACAGAAAAATGGGAGAAAGCAAAGCCTCATCATATAAGATTTGGAATTGAAATAACAGATAATATTTTTGGCCAGGGAGATGGCTCAATAGGTCTAAGATGTTACCCCTGACACCAACTGGTCTCCTGAGCACTGACAGGTATGGACCCAATCAGCTTCATATATACATAAGCTAATAAAGACATAAAGTAGGGGGCAGGCTATGATGGAGCACAAGCTTTGCATATGGAAGCCACACATGTCACTGAGCCTACCACAGGTGCCCTGCTGGCACCTGTGATCCACCAGCAATGCACCCCAACAAGTTTAAATACTAAAAAAAGACAAAAGGGAAAGATATAAAGAAGTAACTGAATGACTAAATAGTACTTTTTTAATACATTTTAATTTTCTTTTTTTTTCTTGGGGGTAAACACCTGGAGTTGTTCAGGGCTTAGACATGGCTCTATGCTCAGGAATCACTCCTGGCAGGACTTTATGGGCCTATATGGGGTTCTGGGAATTTAATTGTGTTGGCTAAGTGCAAAGGAAGTGCCTTAGCCGGCACTTTCTCTGTATATTATCTATCAAGCCATTATTTTTTAAATTTTTATAGAAGTGGCCAGAGGGCCATTCCCAGTGGATGTCTGATCTGATGGGAAGGCCTGACAGCTCAGTCAGTGCTCACCTGGTAGTACAGGACCATCAGGGTCACATTCAGTGGTGCTTGGAGGCCACTAAGTATTGGGGATCAAACTCAAGGCATCACAAATGTCACCTGAATTGTCTCCCAAGCTTGAAACCTATATATAGAACATGTTTGGATCATTTGAGAGTAGGTTCTGGTCCTGAATCAAGTCTTTTTATTTTTCAGTTTCTTGGGCCACACATGGGCTAATGGAGGGACATGTGGGTCCAGGAAACTGAACCAAAAGCAAATCATGAATTTAACTCATTGCCTCTCCCTGGCCACACATAAGAACTCTTTATGTTACCGACGGTTTGCAAATGTCAGGGAATTTTACACGTAAATTACAACGGCTTCCTGTGTAATTTATTTTATTTATTTTTTTCTTCCTCTGTAATTATTCAAAAAATATCACAGAGTTAGAAGTCTTTGAAGAGGTAGTCAAATGCTTTGTGACTCAGAAGAAAAAATACAGAAAACAGGCAACAGTTTTTTTTTTGGGGGTCACACCTGGCAATGCTCAGGGGTTACTCCTGGTTCTGCACTCAGGAATTACTCCTGGCAGTGCTCGGAGGACCATATGGGATACTGGGGATCGAACCCAGGTCAGCCGCATGCAAGGCAAATGCCCTACCTACTGTGCTATCACTCCTGGCCCAGGTAACAGTTTTAGGGTTAACATTGAACCACCTATTACTTTCACGCTGAGAGAGAAATCAAATGGAATGTTAAATTGGTCTAAAAGCACACAGTCCACAGCCAGGGGGGTGGGGTGGGGCGGGAAGGATTCAAAAAGCTTGTGCTTATGATGCACTTAGGGAAGCAGGGAGCTGGAACGAGAACTTGGGAGCTACTGTCCAAGGTGCTGAATGGGGACACATGCTTTTGAAAGAGGGCACAATATTCACACTTCCTATTCACACTTCCTTCCCTTGCCTGCCTACCCTCCGATTCTCCTGTCTGTGCTGGCAGGGAGCTCCTTTTGTTATGTTATTGGGTCACACCCAGCAGTGCTCAGGGCTTACTCCCTGTCTCTGCACTCAGGAATTACTCTTCACGGTGTTCAAGGGATCATATGAGATGCCGGGGACTGATCCTGGGTTTGCTACACATTGCCCATTGTACTATTGCTCTCGCCAAGGCAGAGAGCTCTTGAAAATGGTTATCCCTGACCAGGAACTCTGCCTGTGCACAAGTAAGGCCTAGGCTCACCCACCTGGGAATATACCCCAGGCCCGGAGATGTAGAAACTGTGATGAATACTTCTCTCCTGCAGATCTCTGCATTATTCTTTCAAGAATTAGAATCCTGAGAGGAAGGCCATGGGAAAATCTTTCACATATTTATTAGTAGAAAAAGCAACCATATCAGATTGAAGGTGAGTTCTGCAAGCTATGTAATTATGCAGGACTGCATTCTACCTGGGAATGGCCCAGAGCTGTGGTAGACAATGAGAGGGGGCCTCCAGACCTCCAGAACAAGGCCCCATCAAAAGAATGAGACATGAAAATGCCCCCTTTTTGTTTTAGGCCATACTCAGCTCTACTCAGGGATTACTCCCGGCTCTGTACTAAGGGATCACTCCTATCAGGGTTTGGGGGACTTTATGGGGTACCAGGCATTGAAACCATGGTGGCAGCATGCAAGTCAAGTGCTCTACCCATTGTACTATCTCTTCAGTCTCAAATGTCCCTTTGGAGAAAGAATCATTTTCACTCAGTGCCAGGATCTATGAGGAGGTGAGAGAAATTGTATAAATAATATACTGAAATCATACCTTCATCTTATTTCACCCTTCATGCTAAAATGTGATCATTTCTCCACAGAGGTGCTTTCAAAGATAATGACTGCAGAAGCACAGAAAAAGAATCCCAAAATAAACAAATGCATCACATCAAAATAAAAAGCTTCTACACAGCAAAGGAAACTCAAAATATAATAAAAAGACACACCCTTGTAAATGGGAGAAAATGTTTGTACATACTCTATCAAATAAAGGACTAACATCCAGGATCTATAAAGCACTCACATAACTCAACAACAAAGTCAGTCCAATAATCCCACACACAAATGAGACTTGAGATAGACAATTTCTCCAAGATATAAGGATGGTCAACACTATCACTCATGGTTAGGGAAATGCAAATGAAAACAACATTGAGTTGTGAGAATAGCACATATCAAAAAGTCTGGAAATGGGAGGTGACAAGATAACGGTGACATGGCAGCAAGTGCTGGTGCTGGCACAGGAATTCAGCATTCAGCTTTCTGATCAGCAGATAAGGCCAAAAACTTTCTGAGTGAGTGAGTGTGGGTGCCCGTAGATGTCCTGGCTCGGAGAGAGTGAGCCATTTAATGAGATTGGTGGGTTGCAGTGAAAATGGCCAGGAGTGGGTAGTGGAGGGTTGGTAGAAACATGACCTATGAGGCACCACAGTTCTTGGTGATATACATGGACGGAAGTTTGATATGTCTGATTAGGGCATTTTTGGTCCAACTCAGTAGTTCTGAGTAGCGAGGCATTTGAGGTTACAGAGCTGCACTGGTTCCTGGAGATTTTCTGCCAGAGTGTGGCCCCACCGCTATTTCCTTCAAGACCAGCCCATGCCCTGTGCAGCATATAATGGAAGAAAACTTCCCTGAAAGCCAAATATCTAGAGATCCAGGATGGGGAGTGAGCTCTCTAGCCAGGCTCTGCTGAACTGGTGGCTCCAGCTGCCCACTCAGAATGCCCAAGTCATGAAGGGCAACAGCCCCAACTCTGTCCCCAGTTCCAATAGGGCTGCATGGTGACATCACTACTGGGGTCCAGGGGGTGCGGCAATGCCAGCCAGTAAACCTGGATGGGCGGGTCAAGTGCACTAGCTGCCATAAGGTGCCTTTGGGATTCCTGATACCACAAAATTACTGCTGTGTCTCTGACCAGTTTCCAACAATCCAAGACTAAGTCTCCCAAGAAGTTAATCCACCCAAAGTGAATTATGTAGGAACCATGCCCACAAACCACCTCCAGCTCAACCATACATGCTCATTTACTGACGCCACCTACCCTGCAGCAGTTTTTTTTTTCAATCCGGCCCAGGTATGCTGAACCAGAGACTCTCAGACATGGGGCAGAGCTGCTACTTGCTCTCCCCTGTGCCCAGCTGCTCATGAGGCATCCGGGAGGCATGGCGGGTTCTAGCCCTGGACCGCCACCCCAGCAGAGCCTCACAACAAGCCAGACGACCCCCCACCCCGACTCCATGGGGGCCGCCGTTTTCCACATCCAGACTTCTTTCTCATCACAACTCCACCCAGCAGACCAGTCTATCACAGCCCGGATCATCGACACCCACCTTGCAGCAGTTTTTTTTTCAATCCGGCCCAGGTATGCTGAACCAGAGATGCTTAGACATGGGGCAGAGCTGCTACTTGCTCTCCCTGTGCCCAGCCGCTCATGAGTCACCCGGGAGGCATGACGGATTCTAGCCCTGGACCACCACCCCAGCAGAGCCTCACAACAAGCCAGACGACACACCCCCCGACTCCATGGGGGCCGCCATTTTTTCACATCCAGACTTCTTTCTTGTCACAACTCCACCCAGCAGACCAGACTATCACAGCCCGGCTCGTGTCGCCGCTAGCGGCTGAGTGGTTCATCAATAAATGCTTTATTTAGAGGTGACTCCAAGAGTATGCCACCCGCACAGCAAGCCTGGCAAGCTGCTCGTGTTGTATTTGATATGCCAAATACCATTAACATTTATATTAGGTCATTCCCATGACCTAATATAATGGTTTGAGGCTCTTTATGTTCCTGGAACAAGCGGATGCCTTTGGGTTCTACTAGCATGAGACAGGACATATGGAGATATTACTGGTGCCCGCTCTAGCAAATAGATGAACGGGAAGATAGTGATAGTGATAACCCCTAAGTATATGTACTTCAAACCTCAATGCACAAAATAAGATATATATATATATATATGTATATGTATGTACATATATATGTAGAGAGAGAGAGAAAGAGAAGAAAAGTGCCTGCCATAGAGGCGGGGCGGGGGAGAGAAACTGGGGACATTGGTGTTGAAGAATGTGCACTGGTATAGGGATGGGTGCCAGAACACTGTATGACAAAACCCAATCATGAACAGTTTTGAAATTGTCTGTCTCATGGTGATATAATAAAATAAAAAGCACATTCACTGGTCATGATCCAGGGACTCATATATAAATCTCGAAAGAAAATCACAATAGGCAGACATAACCCCCGGTCCACCTCGCTGAGCAACTGAGGAATAGGAAGGGGTAGAGGTTTTAGTCTGGCATGTCTCAGCAGAGCTCCAGTAGCCTGAATTGCTGCTAGTCATTTGATAGGGTTGACACTGACTCTGCAGAGGCCTGCTGTGTACTGGCATTCAAATAACATGAATAGTCTGGCCCAGGAACCCAGAGGGAACTCTCCAGTAAATCTCCAGTTACTGCTGCTTTGTTCGGTTAAACCAACATCCTTGACTTGTCCTTTGCCATCTGCTCCATCTTAGGTGGTTTTGTTTACTCATGTGATACAGCAAGCAAAGTTCACAAGCAGTTAAACAACAGCACAGGGAAAAGCAGAAAGCACCTATAGCTGGTTCTCCTCCACTTAATCCTTCCTTCCTCATGACTAGTCTGAGTGTCTGGCTCTCAACAAGGCTGAGGCAAGGGGCTGGTCTTATCCCACAACATATGCCAAGGGGCAGGAACTGACTGCTAACAGACAGGAACTGGCTTCCCCACAGCTGGTCTGCATAAACAGCTGTGATCAGATCTCGTCCTGTGGGCGGGCAGCTCCACAGACTATCTCTGCACCATAGGGAGGGGCCCATCAGTGACAGCTCTGTGCATGAGAATGTTCAACACATTAAGTGCTGCAGGACAAAGATGGAGAGTGACAAGAAAGGGTCCCACAGAATGGATGGAACTTTGGGCCTATTTGCCCATCACGAAGGAAATATATCTGGGCCTAGGATGTGGCTCCAGTGTTCCAGATTCTCACACAGCCACTGAGCATTACCAGGTATGATCATGTACCCCAACACCATGCATTGATTCCCAGCAATGGAAAAAGGTGTGTGGAGGGATTGTGGTGCCCTGGTGGGTAGCA
Organism: Cryptotis parvus; assembly: GCA_021461705.1. Taxonomy (NCBI): domain Eukaryota; kingdom Metazoa; phylum Chordata; class Mammalia; order Eulipotyphla; family Soricidae; genus Cryptotis; species Cryptotis parvus. Next base: position 48,065 of record JAJIBD010033233.1, on the reverse strand, counting down.
ATGTTTGGCAGGTCTTCAGGCTCCCGTGGTGCCAAGCACATGGCCCCAGAGAACTTTCTGTTTGGATCCTGTGCTCTTTACCCTTGGATCCCATGTACAGAAGGAGGGGACAGCCTCTGACACAGTGAGGAGATGCTACCACTAGCAGGTGTGGTCCTGTCTACCAATCTGTCATTACAGTCAGCTGCCAGCACCCTGTGAGAATATGGGAGATGGGGCAGATGGCGAGAAGGGGCAGGCCACCCCCTCCCTTCTTGATGTTCCTGAAAGCTCAATATCCAGGAAGGAAGAGATGCATCCCAACCACCACAGAGGCAGGAGACAAACCTGACCTCAGCCCAAACTCCTCACCTGAGGCTGCCCCTTGACCACCTGGAGAATGGCAGAGTATTGCCACTCTGCCATTTCAGATTGTGGGGTACAGGAATGGCATTTTACACACATATGCACAGAAAGGTAAACACACACACAACACACAGGGGAATATGCACACACATGTGCATGTGGATCCCAAGCCCCTCCCTAGGCTCTACACCCGCCCCGTCATCTGTGGTTGGTGGCGCTGCCCTGTGTTGTGGGTGGGAGTTGCTAGCTGCTCTGAGAGAGCATGCAGAGGGAGGATGGGGAACTGTCTTCTGCCCAAGTTCAGGTGAGTTCATGGGGACAGGGGTGCAGGTAGGGGGCTGGACTTGGGGACACTGGGTATAGACCTGCTGCTATCACATGGGGCTTTTTATAGCCATGCAGACACAGTTGCAGATACCAGCAGTGTCTGGGGAGGTGTTTGTGCTGTGGCCGCAGCTCACTGGTCACCCAGGTCTCCCTATGGGGTCTGCTCCTGCCTACCCTCCAGTCACTCCCAGTGGGCCAGCTGCAGTGCTGTTAGGGGCCCCCTCCTCCTGTAGAAGTGAGCCGGGAGCAGCAGTGTGTGTGGAGGGCCACCAACTGTTTCCTCACAAAATGCAGGCAGGCTGACTGGAGGGGTCCAGATATCTCACGATGCCCATGTACTGTAACCTGCCATGCCCTGTGACTGCCTGTTGTCGAGCGCCTCCTGGGACCTTGCTGTGAACAGAGTTAGTAGCCATCACTGTTCTGTTCAGTCCTGGCCTGCTGGACTCCCAAGGCGCTTATGTGGCAGTGCTTCAGCAATCTTTTTTTTTTCTTTTATGAAAAAAAAAAAAGATTGCTGAAGCAGCTGCCCCACTTTCTAACACCTGAGCAACACCGGGTTTCTTTTCAACCCGGTGTTGCTCAGGAGTTATTCCTGGTTCTGAATTCAGAGATCACTCTGGCTGGCTTGGGGTGCTGGGGATCAAATTCGGGTTGGTCACATGAAAGGCAAGTGCCCTTCCTGCTGTACTATCACTCCAGTCCCTCTGGCAAAGTCTTTGAGTGGGTGACTGAGTATGAGAATGAAGGTGAGCTAAGATCTGGGGACAGAGAAAGGAGGAAACATCCCTGGGATCTGGGGACAGAAAGATGTCCTTGGGATCAGGGCTTCAGAACCAGGAAGTTTCCTGTCCATAGAAAAGCATGGGAAACTATCCTGGAGCTGAAATTTAGGTTTTATCAGCCTGCAGGGAAAGGCCTTCCTGCAACTGCAAACTCTGTCGATAGCCTGGTGTCAAGGTGGGCAGATGCAGCCAGCAGCCCCTTCTCAGTATGGCACAAAGTAGTGCAACCCTCCAGTGAGCAGCTCTTCACCAGTGTAACAGAGTGGGCCTTCCCTGCACTGTGGCAGATAGTAACACCCCCCACCCAGTATGACTAGAGAGTAACACTGCCCCCACCCTGTGTGGTAGAGAGCAATATACCTCCAGTGTGGCAGAGAATAACAAATGGGCTCTGTCCCCCACCCTAGTGTGGCAGAATAACACTCCCTCCCCAGTGTGGCAGAGAGTAATACCCCTATCCCAAAGTATGGCAGAGTGGGCCTTATCCAGTGTGGCAGCTGGGGTCAGAAGTTGAGTGGTCAAGGAGCAGCAAAAACCATGTGGCAATGGTGTGGGATGAGCTCAAGGGCATGATGGTAGACCCTGGAGGATGGGCCAGTGTCCTTGTGAGGCGACACAGTATACACAAGAAATTCATAGAGCGTGGACAGCCTAGGCCTCCTGAGTTGGGAGAAGGTTCCCATGTCTGGTGCGGTCAGCAGGGAGGCTGGAGAGACACCCAATGTTCCCACCTGCAAGGGCCATGCCCCCTGGATGCCTATCATGGGGAACCTGCCTGAACTTTGCTGCCTAATCAAGACTCGGGGATCCATGCTTTGCCTACGTCCCCAGCTCCTGCCCCTCTGTGCTGCCATCTGTCTCTCCAGATGTGGGGACAGGCACAGAGCAGAGGCTGGGGCAGGTGGGGTGACCTCTCTCTTCTCTGCCTCATTCAGCTGCTGCTCGCGGAGCCACGAGGAACCATGTAGGAAGGAAGCCACAGAGAGGAAGCGGTAAGAGGGTGCCTGGCTCTTAGCTCTCATGTGCTGTTTCTGGAGCTTGGATCCTGGGGCCCACACTGAGTGACTCCTTCCAGGGGAAGCAGCTCGGTCCTGAGATAAGGTTTGGGGGGCACAGAGCATACACACGCTAGCGTTCCTCTCACCCCTCTTCCTGTATCCTGTGCTGGGTTTCCTTCTCTGGAGGTGCCTCTGTGTCCATGTCCACACCATCAGCCTTTCCCATAGGTTTAGCTTGAAGAGTTTCTGGGACTCCTGGTGTATTGTTAGGACAGCCTCTCCCCCATCAAGAACAGCCATAAAATTGGCCCTGACAGAGTATAGCCAGTAATGTGTTTCCCTTGCATGTACCTGACTCAAGTTTGATTCCCTGTACCTCATATGTTCCCTGGAGCACTGCCAGGGGTGATCCCTGAAAACAGAGCTATAAGCATTGCTCTATGTGCTTTCCCGGCCCTCCCCAAGAAAAAAAAGGCAGCCAGGAAAAAAAAAACCTTTCTATTAGATCCCTACAGACCTTCTCATGTCATGAGACTGCACGTGTGTTCTCTGCACACAGGAGAGTGCCTTCCATGACATAAGACTGCACACATATTCTCTGTATACAGGAGAGTCCTTCCAAATTCATGAGACTGCACACATGTTCTCTGCACAGAGAAGAAACTCCCCCACACAATGTAACTCACATGTATTCTCCACACACATCATGAGATCACACGTGCTCTCCATACACAGGAGAGTCCCTCTCATCATGAGATTGTGCAGGTCTTCTATATATAGGGAGACTCTGTCTCACACCATGAGACAGCACCTGTGTTCTCCACACATATTAGAGTCCCTCCATGTCATGAGATTGCTATTTTGTTCTCCACATAAGAGTCCTTCCCACATCAAGAGACTTTCTCCTCACACAGGAGTCATTCCCACACCATAGGACTGCTCATGTGTTCTCCACCCATAGAAGAGTCCCTTCCACACTATGAGAATGCTCTTGTGTTCTCTCCACAGAGTCCCACAGTCCCTCCCACACCATGACACCGCACATGTGCTCTCACTACACACAGAGACCCCTCCACACCATGAAACTTCACATGTGTTCTTTCCACACATGAGAGTTCTTCTTGCACCATGAAACTGCACATGTGTTCTCTCCACCCATGTGAGAGTCTGTCCCACACCATAAGACTGCACATGTGTCCTCCCCACACAGAGAATCCCTTCCACACCTAGACTGCACAAGTCCACACAAGTCTATCCCACACTGAGATTGCACGTATGTTCTCTACACACACAGAGTCCCTCCCACACCATGAGACTGCATGAGTGTTATCCACACTCATGCTTCCCACCCCAGAAGGGTTCCAGGCTCCGTGTCTTCCCTGCAGGCCACCCTCAGTCCCGGGTCTGCGTCTGCCATACTTACCATATGGCCAAGGCGCAGAGGTCACTGAGTGTCCGCGTTCTCCACTCTCTCCTCAGGCAGGATGCGGCTGCTGTGGGAACGGCAAGCCTTGGTCGAGGCCCTACCAAACACCGTGAGTCGCTGAGTCCAAGGTTGCTGCCTGCCGCTGTCCCCTGAGGGTGCTGGGAGGCGTGTGTGTTGGAGACGGGATGGGTGGTGTTCCGGGCTGCCACTGTCCCTCAGGGAGCCTGGACGACAGTCGTCGGCGGTGGACCCTCCCAGTCACACTCTCACAATGCGCTGAGGCACATCTGCAGCCCGACATGCTGACAGTGACCTCGTGCGTGGCACGCGGGCGTCGTCCCTCAGGCCTGCCCCTGTGGGCTAGAGCAACCAGTGGAGCCTCTGGCAGACAGCGCCACCCAGTGGTGTGGAGGCGCTACCGCGCTAACTGGCTCTGGGGCGTGTTTCCAAGTTCCTGATTCCCAGAGGCTGGACTGCTGCTTCATTTGGGACTTTGCTTCCCCCAAAGGGTATGCGGGTGATCCTCGGGCCCTAGCCTCAGCTTGTGTCCCCTGTCCCCTGTACGCTGCCAGCCCCCATCTGAGCTGCCTTTCTGGGGATCCCTGGCATTTTCAAGGTGCGCGGTCAGTGCTATCTCTTCTTCCAATCCTTGAAAAGGCCAAGGGCTGTTTCTGCCTATTGCTGCTTACGTGTACACTCACCGAAATGCTGCACTTACCCGTTCATTTTGTTCACCTGCAAGTTCCTGCAAGTTCCGTGTCTCGTCAGATTTGTCGCTTCTACACAACATGCCCAAATCCGGGGTGGGGCGCAGCCTGCCCAGCACATAAGCATTAGTGTTTGCGGGCTCCACAGTAAAGCTAACGTCTTTGTTAGGTCTAAACGTGTGTGAATATGTGCGATTCTATTCTCCAGTCTTTTTATGGGAGTGGGGGGTGGGGACTTCAAATACAAGTGCCATCTCCCATCACCAGTCTCTGAAAGTCACCTTTATCTTTGGTCAAAGCAACTTTATGTCCTTGGGTTCAGGTGGCACATTCCACCATGGCCTCATTCACAGGGAGACCATGTGCATCTGATGTGGGAACTTTCTCATGAAGGAGTTCAGGCCCTGAACGTCCAAGAACTGTCTGTGGGGTGCAGGGTCTACCTTTTCAGAGATCCTTGTTTCAGGGGACCAGATTCCGACTCTTCACAGGAGGCCCCATGTGCCTGAACAGCTGACATGCATTAGCTCCTGAGCTTTCTGGAATCAATCAGGCATTCTGCCCTGCATATTATGACCCAGACATCCCCTTAGGGAACCCGTACCAGGGTTCAGTCACTCTTCCCTGCAGCAGTTGTATCAGACCAGTGAGAAAGGGAAGTGAAAAGGGGAAGTGCTGCTCTGTGCCCCCACATCTCTGCGATAATCAGACACGCGCCTCTCTTTTCCATGGGGTGGTGAGGTGGCTGGCTGCTTGGGGTGCCTTTGGTGTCCAAATCTCCAGAGCAGGTCAGAGAAGTCAAGGTGACCCCATGTAGCTGCATGGGAGATTCACTTGGAGCCAACTCTCTCACGTTGTAGAGCAAATGGAACTGAAATATTGGTTTAACTGGTTCACACTGTGGCACCTGGTGGTGTTTCAGAGGTGAGATCCAGCCCAGTGCTGAACAGCAGGGGTGAGCCGAAAGGTGCAACGTCAGACTGTGGAACAAGTAAAGCAGTGTAGGGTTGTGCTGAGCGCCAGCTTCACAGTTTGTTATACCTTCTCTTGGAAATAGCATCTTTGTATGTTCAGTATTTGGTCCTACTTGGAAATGGAATGGGAAAGGCTTCAGTGTTCAGAGCCTCACTGACACCTGTCACATTCCTTCTCTCAGTGTCTGTCCTGGCCATGGTGGACCATCTTGTAGAGTGAAATGACTTTCCTGGGTCTTCTGGGGACTTTATCCCTTAGAACCACAGTTGTGACCTTCCTTTCTTTGTTCCTCCACAGTCAGGCCAGACTCAGGGTGGACAGGAGGTGGCATCCACCTCCAAGACGGCATGGCTTTGTGGCTGGGGATGGGTGATCTTTGGGAACTGGTGCTTCCCATGCTTCTCCCTGCCTGGACATCTCAGAGGCTAGAAGCAGCCTTTTTCATCAGCCCCTTCCCAGCTGCAGCCCCCAGACTCAGCTTCTTTTCTTTTCTTTGACCTACAGGTAGAGATGCCCCACCTACTCCCAGACAGGTAATTGAAAGCTTATGGCACTTTCTTGGTGAATGCCAGTTCTGACCTCCTACTCTTGACCTTGCCAGGGTCCTTCCCACAAAGATTTTCCAGGGACTTGCCCAGGCTTTTTTTTTCCTTTTTTGGGTCACATCTGTCGATGCTCAGGGGTTACTCCTGGCTCTTCACTCAGAATCACTCCTGGCAGACCATATGGGATGCCTGGGATTAAACCTGGGTCAGCTGTGTACAAGGCAAATGCCCTCCCTGCTGTACTATTGTACTGGTCCCTCATCCAGATTTCTAATTCCAGAATAAAATAATATTCCTGTTCAGTATAATGCAGATGGAAAACGTAATGGACTAAAATATTTCATTAATTTAGATAACAGATTGGCTTCTAATTTGCCTAATTCTACCAAAGTCCATTATCTTCAGAACTGATAGAGTGAAAATAAATGAAATCATTTTACCATAAGCATCAGTTCTTTTTAGCTTTCCACATTCCTTCCCAGTAGTTTTAGGAGTTAGTATGAATATTTGTAAGCATAGAAGAAATCAATGTCACATGAAATTTACTTATTTAAATATGGCTGTTCAAGCATCTGGCAAGCATTGAGTCAATTAGTATCTAGTGTGTTAATGTTTGAATTTCCCCTTTGCGATGGAAAATGTGCTGGAACATCCTGCGAGTCAGAGCTTATGAGCACCTCCTGTTCTGTCATGTGAGTGACCACTGATAGATTCCTGATTGATGAGATCTGTCTGATGACTGGGTGAGCTGTTCACCACTTGGCGGAGGCTGCACAGACTGTCTCTTTGAGCAAGTGCTGTCCTCCACGTGCTGGGCCTCTTTAGAGGCACTTCCATATTTTCTTTGACTTTTTGCCCAAGGGGCAGTGGGGTACAGTTGCGTGCCCCTTTTCTCTCTGTCCCTAGCAGGGAGGGCGCAGGTGCCCATGCCTCAGAAGATGTGTGCTACACAGTCATTGACCATAGCCTGTGCCCCCGGCTGTCCCTGAGCTGCGACCACAGCTACGAGAACATCGTGTTGGCCATGGAGATGGGGAGACCGGCCAGGAGGAGGAGCCCCGAGACCGAGTATGCCCTGCTCAGGACACCCATCACGCCCAGACCACCTTCCTGTACCCCAGAGAATGACTATGAACTGGTGCTGCCATAGTAGGTTACTCCAAGGACTTTGTGTGTGCTCGGGGCAGCCAACCAAAAGTCTCCATGCCGCTGGATGTTCCTCATTGGGCAAAGCCACGCAAATACCTTGAGCCTTTCTGTAACATGCTATGTTGCTGCCTCCATCTCCCCACTTTCCTGGGTCTCGTGAGCAGTGTTGGGAGGGCAGTGGCTGTCTGAGCTGCCTCAGTGCGGGGCCAGGAGTGCCGTGTTCCCCTCCCCTCCCATCCTGCCACATTCACAGACCTGAGCTTTGAATACAGTGAATAAGCAATGGATTGGATTAGGGTCTCTCAGTGTGGGCTTGAGGCTGACAAGCACATGACACAGTGCCTGCCCTTCTGATGTGCTCACAGTGGCCACACCTCTGACATGCACGTGGTAGCATCACACCTCTGATGTGCACACGGCTGCAAAGTGCCCACCCCTCTGGGTTTTGCACAAACTGCACACACTCAGCTCTGTTTCATGTCAAGTTGTGCAGTTCCTGAGACTTAAGTTTCCTACATTTGATTTTGGTGGTTTTGTGTCAATGCTGTGGGTTTGCTTAGCAGGGGCAATGTTTTCTTCCATACTTGAATAAATGTGACCTCCACAACTAATTTTGAAGAGACACCAAGCCGCTGAATTGTCCTAGTTGATGCATCTCTTGTCTTCCCAGAAAGGGACGACCCTGCACCCCCCACCTACACTGAATATCCTCCAGCATGCAAATGGCCCAGCTCTATAGCTAATCTGAAAGAGACACCAAGCCATGCATTGTCCCAGTTTAACAGCTTCTGGACTGTGGTCACCTCCAAATTTCACAGTACTGACTGCCAAGTGAGAGCATATTAAATTTGATGGGAAAGTTGCGTAGACATCCACTTAGCTCATAGATGGAAAACAACAACACAGAAGGCTCAACTAGCACCAACTAGCTCAGGAAGTCCTCAGACAATGACTTCAGTAACACCAGTGTGAGAAAGAACAATTACAGCAATGCACTTGGTTTTGTTTCAGCAAGAAATGCTAAGTAAATTTGCTTGTGCCTGCAAAAGGGCTGGCATGGGGGGTGTGTGGGAAATTGGAGACATTGGTGGAGGGAAGGTCATGGTGGTGGGATTGGTGTTGGAACACTGAATGCCTGAAACAATATGCTTTTTGAGCAGCTTTGTAAACCACGGTGTTTAAATTAAAAAAAAGGTAAATGCAGAGAGGCACAGGGTTGAGATGATTATCTCCCAACTAATGAAGAAATAAAATAAATCTACATGAACAAATTTCAATGAGGACAACTTAGAAATAAACATAATTTATGCCTATTTGGAATAAGACACTGATTTTTTTAAGGAGAGTTCTTACAGAAGAATACTGATAATTGCAGTTTCTAAGGGGGGACTGCTGGACAGAAACTCAAGTGCAGCCTGCTGTCCACCCAGGTTCACTCATGTCCACTTTGTTCCTACTAGTGTACACATGCATGCACTCACATGCAGCAGCACACCACATAAACACATAAACACACATGTACATATGCATTCACACATACACACCCACATATGAACAAAAACATATACCTGTACACACATGACCACACATACATACTTGCACACACATGCACACATACTTGTGCACACCCCCACACACAAACACGTGCATGCACAGAACTGCCACTTGCGCCTACGTGTTTCCTGTAGAGGGAGGGCTGGGTTCTCCAGGCTTTTATGTTTTCTTGATCAACTAGGGATGCATTTGATCATGTTCATCTCCGGCAGCTCTTATTACTTTGAAAGAAGAATAACTGAGGTAATCAGCTATGCTTTTGGGAGTGCACTGGTTCCACTGCTGCAGGGGTAGAGGCTCAGAGCCTAAAGGGGGCCAGGGCGGGGATCCTGTACCACAGAGCACAAAGCGCCTCCTTCTGGGAGAGGGAGTGGAGCCACCGCACATTCTCCTGCTCTGTCACTCCATTCCCTGAGCTCTGAACTCCATTTCCACTGAGACGTTCTCGTGAGGATGTAGGGGCATTGAAGGAATTTGGTGGAAATATGGACAGGTCCTGCAGTGGGAAACTCAGGGTTTGCAGCCTACGCACTGCTAGCAGAGACTGAGAAAGGCAAACTGCAAGTCTGAATTGGAGCCCAGCAGCTGAGCAGTACCCACATAGTCTCGTCCACCGCCAGCACGGACACAAATGTGGGTGCTGATGGGGTCTCCCATGCACCCCTCCCCTGCACTGGGGTGGGCACAGCCTCTCAGCAAAGAGCCTCCAGAGCGCCCACTGTCTGTCCTTTTTTCTCAGCGTGTAGATGAGGGATTCAGGATGGGTGTGACATCGATGTTGAAGAGGGAGATTAACTTGATGCGGTTGGGTGAGGAGTTGTGGGACTGCAGGCACAGGCATGTGATGGTGCCATAGGAGAGGACTAGCATACCAGGTGAAACGAGCAGGTGCTGAAGGCCTTGCACCAGATCTCAGCTGATCTGCCCTGAGCACAAGGATGAGGCCATAGGACATGAGGATAAGGGACAGTGGCAGCAGTGAGAATGGGGCGCTGATGGCGAAGAGCACCAGCTTGTTTGTACTATTGTCCAGGAAGGCCAGTCTGCACCTTGCAGGCACCTTGAAGATGAAGTGGTCTAGACAGTGGCTACAAAAGGGCAGCTGCACGGTGAAGGTGGTGTGCACCAGCGAGTTGGCCACCCTGTGTGGCCAACTGGTGACACAGGTGTGGATTCATAACCATAAGGCAATGCACAGCTGGCATATGGCCATGTAGTGGTTCAGCACCATGCTGGCCAGCAGCAAGCACTCAGTGGAGCCCAGAGCCAGTGACGTGTGCTGCTGCTCCACGCAGCCCCCTGAAAGTGATGGTCTTATCAGGGCCACACAGATACATCAGCATCTGTGGTGCCAGGCTGCTGGTGAGGGAAAGGAGATAAGTCACATGTAAATAGGAGACTATTTACATCTGAAGCATGTTTTTAGCCCTTTAAGACCTTTATTTAAAAAAGCCTGAATGCTTCTGAACAGCCTTGCTCTATGATATTCTTACTTTTTTTTTTTTGCTTTTTTTTTTGGGTCACACCTGGCGACGCTCAGGGGCTACTCTTGGCTCTGCACTCAGGAATTACTCCTGGCGGTGCTCGGGGACCATATGGGATGCTGGGGATCGAACCCTGGCCAGCACGGGCCGGCCGCGTGCAAGGCAAACGCCCTACCCGCTGGGCTATCACTTCGGCCCTTCTCTGTGATATTCTTGATTATGAGGTTGAATGCAATCCCAGAATCCTCCCCAGCACTTTTCTGAGCGCTGCCTTCACCTCCTTTGTTCCTCAGAGTGTAGATGAGGGGGTTTAGCACGGGTGTCACCACCGTGTAGAATAGGGACACAAACTTGCCCTGGTCCTTGGACCTGCTCTGGGCTGGCTGCAGGTACATGAAGATGATGGTCCCATAGAAGATGATCACCACTGTGAGGTGCGAGGAGCAGGTGCCAAACGCCTTCTTCCTGCCTGCGGCCGATTTGATCTTTAGGACCGCACGGGTGATGCAGCCATATGACCCCAGGATGAAGGACACGGGCAGCACAAGGAAGAGGACGCTGGCCACGAAGAGCTCAGCCTGGTTGAAGGTGGTGTCCCCACAGGCCAGCTTGATGAGCACGGGCACTTCGCAGATGAAGTGGTCCACGCGGCGGTGGCCACAGAAAGGCAGCTGCAGGGTGAGCGTGGACTGTATGAGGGTGGTGGCCACGCCACTGAGCCACGCCATGGATGCCAGTAGGCGGCAGAGCCGGGATGCATGACCAGGGCATAGTGCAGGGGCCGGCACACAGCGATGTAGCGGTCGTAGGACATGACGGCCAGGAGGACACACTCGGTGGAGCCCAGAGCCAGGGGAGACATAGAGCTGCACCACACAGCCCCGTAGGAGATGGACTTGTCGGGGCCAGCCAGATTGACCAGCAGCTGGGGAACGATGCTGCTGGTGAAGCAGAGGTCCAGCAGGGAGAGGTGGGAGAGGAAGAAGTACATGGGGGGGTGTGCAGCCGGGGTCGAGCCGAGACACCAGGATGATGGTGGCATTGCCCAGGAGCGTTGTGATATACAGGAAGAAGATGAGCCCGAAGAGGACCAGCTCTAACTGGGGCCGGTCAGAAAACCCCACCAGGATGAAGCCTGGGGCGCCACTGGCATTTGTGCCTGGCATGGCTCAAATTTGGGGATCAAATTTGGGGAGCAGAAGAGGCATCAGGGGAAGTAGCAGGCACCTGCCTCTGAGCCTGCAGTCGGGAGCTGTGCGGGAGTTGAGGGACTTTGATGAGGAATGGGCTAGCAGATTCCAGTGCGAGCCACATCCATCCCTATGTTCCGGTGCTGCTGGGGTCCTGAGTCCAGCATCCCCCTGTCCCTGTTCCTCTGGCTGTCTCTCTGCGGGTCAGGCAGAAGGGAGAGGTGGATCTAAGGGGCAGCCAGAAGCCCTGGAGAGGGGTGAGTGTGCCAGAAGGCAATGTGGGAAATGGTGGGTGCCCTAGCACAGCTTGCGGGTGCAGGAGCCTTAGGTTTATGCGGGTGCTAGCTGGGGATGCCTCCTGCTGCCCAGCACGATGGCCCCATGCAACTGGCTGTGTCTGTGGGCTTCAACCACTGTGGCTGCCTGCTGAGACATTTGGGAACACCTGTTAGCTCCTGAGAAGAAAAGAGAACTGGGCAAAGGCCAGAGTCACCAGAGATGTGTGTGGGGAGTCTCGCTGTGTGCTTGCTTCCTTCTGCAGTGGACGTTTGGGCGCATCTCAGTGCTCACCGCTCCTCTCTGGCTGCTGCTATTCTTTGCCTAAGAGGAAGGGCATTGCCCAGGATGGTGAGAAAGTATCAGCAGAGGATAGCACACACAGAACCTTCTACAGCTGAGGGTACTCACAAAAGCCTGAGAACTTGACCCCTGTGGGGAGGGTGGGTCTCATCAGTGCTTCCCTGTACTCATGGGGGTGCTCTGGTCTCAGAGGTGGCACCAGAGCTGAGAGTTTGGACACTGTCCCTCAGGCGAAGTGGGTGATAATGTTATGTCCCTCGCTCCCTATCTGTGTTGCATGTGGCAGGTTCTGGTGTGTCTTCCTGCAGGGGTTTGGTTTAGCGTGGTCCCTTCACTGCCAGACCAACCCACTGCAGGAATGAGGAAGAACTGGCCTGATGACAGTGCAGAGGGGGAGCAGAACAGAGAATCCAGGTCCACAGTCCCTTCAACTTTGACCCAGAGGAGTCATCGAATGCAGGCAGCAGGTGAGGGGGCACCCAGAGAAGGGGGTTCAGTCTCTCCTCTGAGGAGTGCTGAAAAAATCACAAGCAAACCCCCAAGGTGAACCCCAATTCATACTTCAGACTCACAAACCCACAGTATGGACCCCGTTTCATACCCAGACTCACAAACCACAGCAAGATCCCCAGTTCATACCCCAGAATCACAACTCACACTCTGAACCCCAGTTTATGCCCCAGACCTACACACCCACAATGTGAGCTCCAGCTCAAACCCCAGACTCATAAACCCACAGTGTGAGTCCCAGCTCATGCCCCAGGCCCACACACCCACACTCCAGACACAGCTGGAGGCCCCATTCATGCCCCAGGCCCACATCCCCATTGAGTGGTGATGGCACTCAGATGCGGCTTACATGAAATCTCAGAATCTGGATCTCGGCTGTGACACACACTAGAAGCAGAGAAGTCAAGCGGATGTCTCGGGAATGGGAGAGAACAAGTGAGTCCTGCGCCTGGGGGAAGACGGGCTCTCATCAGGGGCACCGAGTAGAAATGTGCCCTTGCAACCTGCTCAGAGCAGGCTGAGCACCTGGTGGGCATTTCTATGAGCAATACACATGAACGTTCCAGGGGTGAAAGCAGAGCTCCACATAAGGGTCGCTGGGAAGGGGCTGCTCAGAGGTCACTGAAGGCAGTGTGCTTGGGCCAGGGATGGTGCACCTTAGACTTGTGTGTGTTTGCGGGTGGCGGGGACATCAGCAGGTACACAGGGAGCATCCTTGCAGGTACACTGCCCTGTGGGGACCCAGAGGGCCCCTTTATTTGCTCAGCACCTCATGCTTTGCCAGCAGCCCACACGGGCCACTTGTAGAATGAAGGCTGTGTCATTCGTGTGTCAACACGTAACTGTCATCAAGGCAGAGATGGAGGAGAGAGGCGAGGTCCGGGGAAGTTCAGGTCTCACCTGTGCCCAGGGTTCCCATCCCTGCATCACACAATGCCTCCAAGCATTACCCACCATAGCACTGAGTGGCCCTGGTATCCTGGGCTCTGCTTAGAAACTCTCCATCCCCCATAAAAGGAGACACAGCTCTGCCTGGTGCTGTGTTGTGGATCACCAGCTGCTAGATGCCTTGAATGACCTCCAGGTCTTTTTTATTTTTGGGTCACACCTGGAAATGCTTAGGAATTACTCCTGGCAGTGCTCAGGGGACTATATGGGATGCTGAAGATTGAACCTGGGTCAGCCATGTGCAAGGCAAATGCCCTAACCGCTGTGCTATCTCTCTGGCTCCCCCTCTAGGCCTTTTCTGAGCATCTTTGATCTCATCCTGCCAGTGGGTCTGTTCCTGACACATGCATCCTCTGACATACCTGGTTTCACTTGACAGGTGTGGGTTGTGCCCAGCAGGAACACTGGACCTGGAGGGGCCCTGGTTCTAGTCTTCCCCTTCATTTGCCCTTGAAACAAGATTGTATCTTGTTACCCTGAGGCTCTATGGCCCAGGGTCTGTGACACTCTGAAGTATTTCTACCAACCTTGTGCTTTTGGGGGATTTTTAACTCAGTTATAACCTTCTAGGCAAAAGTCTGGCCTCCCAAATGACTTGGGGTATGTAAGTCTCAACGGCAAGAAAACAGTCATGTGAGATTTTTAAAAGTTCATTGAATAATTTCTAGATGTCACAAATATTTCCAATGGAATTTACCAAGCATTAACTTCAGTGAAGGTCTCTGTGCCCAGAGGGTGGGCACCACGGAGCTCTGAAGCCACTATGTGTAACTGAGGAGTGAATATTTTCTTCTCACCTGTTGATTCTTTCTCTGCTTCTTCATCAGTGCTCTCTCAGAAAGGTCTGGGTCAGCGGGTTCTTTTTCTCATCTGAAGATCACCTTTGCACACTGACAACCTGAGGTAAAAATCTTCCTCTGTGGCCCTAGGATGCTATAGATATGGAGATGCCTCCAAAGAGGGAAAGAGAAACCAGGGCCACATGTGGTTCAGTGGCAAAGTGTGTGCCTGGATGCATGAGACCCGGCTGGACCCTGGGCACTGCCATCTGAAACAATAGAAAAACACTTCTCTGAGAGACAGGTCCTGAGAGAAGGAAAGAACACAGGGAAGGTCCTGGGGCCCCGAGCCCTGGGCTGATGGCTCCTGTGGCCATTTGCTCTACACACACCAGGACCACCTCCCTCCCCATTCCTCTTGCCAAACACCTACCAGGAGAGCCCCTCATTGTATGGGAAGGGCACAGAGGGGGGTTCCTGAGGAAAGAGGTGATAAATGGGTGTGGTGTAGCTGCCAGTGAGGGAAGGGATGGGGATGGGAGCAGCTCTTGGGTTGTTCCACAGCCTCTGAAACCCTCCCAAGTGACAAGTCAGGGCAGAAGTTTTAATGAGCTGTTGACTGGCTGGAGGCGTGTCCAAGAACATGCACACCTCTTGGTCCCTGACGTCCAAGAAAATGAGCTTGGCAGAGCATGTTCCTTTCCAGAAAAGAAAGGAAAAATAAGTTCTGCTGATTCCACGTCCCAGGAGTGAGAAAGACTCCCCTCTTCCCTCTTTGGGAGATGAGCGGCTCATTAAAATGTCCAGCGCAGGTCCCTGGACATATCGGGTATAGGTCCCACAGGTCTCCTGGCGCTCTGGTCCTGCAGTGAGCACTCACTTTGGCACAACCCCAAACTGGCCAATTAAACCCTCCCCATTACCTGCTGGCCCCAGGCCCGGAGCTGTTGAAAACATACTTGTGGTTCCAGAACCTCAGAGGCATTCCCCAGGAGGAAGCCCTGCAGGCAGCGGCCCCTCCCCAGTCCCGGGGCTCTGGACCCGGCTCCAAGAGAGCACAAGCATAATGAATGCTGCTCTTTCTTTCTTTCTTTCTTTCTAACCTTCTAGTACTTTATTTGTTTTTAGAAGAAAACATTCGCCATTGCTCAAAAATACATTCCCTCTTTTCCCTGACCAAATGTCTGACCATGGGGGAGCAACAATGTCTGAATTCTACACTCTGATGATGAAATCTCTTTCTTTTCTACCTACCTTTCCTAGACACTAGTCTGTTCACCTGGAGCTTAGAGGCTTCACAATACTTCATTTCCAGCCTGGCCACCAGAGTTGCTTATTGAGCCTCCAAATACTCCAATAGCATGCCCTGTCATGGCAACACACCCACCCAAGCACAAAAGCTCAATTTAAATAGAATAACCAGGTACCACACAATTAAGTTATTGAGAGGAACTTGATTGAAAATCAGCTTGAGGGTCTGGAGGACAGTACAGTGGGTGAGCCTACACACAACCAACCTGGATTTGATCTCAGGCTCCTCATATGGTTCCCTGAGCCCCACCAGGAGTAATCCCTGAGTTTAGAGCCAGGAGTAAGCTCTGAGCACTGCTGGAGTGACTCTAAAACAGAACCAAAACCAGTTGGAAATGGAAGTTCCCTCACCGGCACAGACTTCCACCATAATTGAAGCAAGTAAATGTATCCCTTATTGAAGTTCCCATCGAGTTAGGGTAGTTAAAAGGACATGGGTATGCTTTGTTTACATCTTAACATCTGAGCAGCTGTGGGACCCACAAATGCAGCCAGCACGTTTTGGAGGGTCCTCCCAAGTGGCGCCCAGGAGGCCCCACCAGTGAGTCTCGGTCAATTGGGTTGGAGGTTCAATGCCAGGCCTGAGGACGCGGTACTGCTCAAACACCCCCGGGCTGCAGTTGCTGGTGCTCTGGGGACCACAAGCTGCCAGGCACCAAACCCAATTGGCCTTATGTGCCAGCTGCTGTGCTGGCTCCCAGCCCCAATAAGAGCTTCTCTAAGGGAGAAGATATAGCAAGTGCCCATGTGCCACAGATTGCCATGCCCAATCATGTGTGGAGAACAGTGCCCAGCCATGAGTGGATGGCAGAGTCCAGCTGCGTATAAAGGACAGTGTCTGGCCTTTCATGGGCAGCAGTACCCAGCTGTATATAAAGGGCAACACCCAACCAAGTGTGGATGGCAGTGCCCAGCTGTGTTAAGGGCAGCACCCATCCATGTGTGGATGGCAGTGCCCAGCTGTGTGTAAAGGGTAGCACCTGCCTGTGTGGAGGGTAGTGAGTCTGAGGTGCAGAGAGTTTGGCACCTTAGTGCCCCCAGTGAGACCTGAGGTGTCAAAAGAGGCCATTGATGGCAGGGAGTATGAGACTGTGTGGCTCCTCATGGTGGGTAAGGGCAGAGCAGGGGGCATACGGCTCTGGACAGTGAGCAAGAAACAAACTCAGGAGCGTGGCTGGCATGGAAGGTATTTATGGACCGAGATATTTCGGGCAGAGCATCTGCACTGAAGCAGAATCTGGGACTCCAGTCCCAAATTCTGGGACTCTAACTCTGACCCCAATGCACTCTAACTCTGACCCCAATGCAACCAACCTGCTGCCCAGGGGACTTTTAGCTGATCCAGGTCATAGGAGGGAAAGGCCAGCAGGAGGCCAATGTGCATGTCTGGTCACAGTGGCCCGGCTGCCATGGGCACAGGACTCTCAGTAGCACAGGGTCATGCTTGTGACTAAACTCTCAGTTTAGTCAAAGTCACATGCAGCAACAAGATGGCAGTGAAGGCTGGGACATCAACAGGGCATTTGCTTGGATTGTCATGATGCGAAGGAACCCACAACAGGAAACTTTTTTGCTTTTCCATGAGCCCACACAGAGAGTCCTGAACACAGCCACACCATTGCTGCCTCATTGTCTGTTCCTGGAGTTGGGGTTCACAACCGCCCCGAAGGTCCCAGGAAACCACCACACCTGTCAGGAAATCCTCCCCAGTACTTTCCTGAGTGCCGCCTTCACCTCCTTGTTCCTCAGAGTGTAGATGAGGGGGTTCAGCACGGGTGTCACCACTGTGTAGAATAGGGACACGAACTTGCCCTGGTCCTTGGACTTGCTCTGGGCTGGCTGCAGGTACATGAAGATGATGGTCCCATAAAAGATGATCACCACTGTGAGGTGCGAGGAGCAGGTGCCAAACGCTTCTTCCTGCCTGCGGCTGATTTGATCTTCAGGACCGCACGGGTGATGCAGCCATATGACCCCAGGATGAAGGACACGGGCAGCACCAGGAAGAGGACGCTGGCCACGAAGAGCTCAGCCTGGTTGAAGGTGGTGTCCCCACAGGCCAGCTTGATGAGCACGGGCACCTCGCAAAAGAAGTGGTCCACGGGCGGTGGCCACAGAAAGGCAGTTGCAGGGGTGAGCGTGGACTGTATGAGGGTGGTGGCCACGCCACTGAGCCACGCCATGGATGCCAGTAGGCGGCAGAGCCGGGGATGCATGACCAGGGCATAGTGCAGGGGCCGGCACACGGCGATGTAGCGGTCGTAGGGACATGACAGCCAGGAGGACACACTCGGTGGAGCCCAGAGCC
Source organism: Cryptotis parvus (assembly GCA_021461705.1). Taxonomy (NCBI): domain Eukaryota; kingdom Metazoa; phylum Chordata; class Mammalia; order Eulipotyphla; family Soricidae; genus Cryptotis; species Cryptotis parvus. The sequence goes on along the minus strand of JAJIBD010033233.1, from coordinate 30,145 downwards.
AGGGAGACATAGAGCTGCACCACACAGCCCCCGTAGGAGATGGACTTGTCAGGGCCAGCCAGGTTGACCAGCAGCTGGGGAACGATGCTGCTGGTGAAGCAGAGGTCCAGCAGGGAGAGGTGGGAGAGGAAGAAGTACATGGGGGTGTGCAGCCGGGGTCGAGCCGAGACACCAGGATGATGGTGGCGTTGCCCAGGAGCGTTGTGATATACAGGAAGAAGATGAGCCCGAAGAGGACCAGCTCTAACTGGGGCCGGTCAGAAAACCCCACCAGGATGAAGCCCAGGACAACGCTGGCATTTGTATCTGGCATGGCTCAAATTTGGGAATCCCTCTGGGGGAGCAGAAGAGGCATCAGGGGAAGTAGCAGTAACCTGCCTCTGAGCCTGCAGTCGGGAGCTGGGCAGGAGTTGAGGGACTTGGATGAGGAATGGGCTAGCAGAGACCAGAGTGAGTTGCTTCCATCCCTGTGTTCTGGTGCTGCTGGGTCTTGTGTCCAGCAACCCCCTGTCCCTGTTCCTCAGGTCAGCTCTCTGTGGGTCAGGGGAAGGGCCAGAGGTGGATCTCAGGGGCAACCAGCAGCCCTGGAGAGGGGGTGAGCGTGCCACAAGGCGATGTTGGAAATGGTGGGTACCCTAGCACAGCTCCAGGGTGCAGGAGCCCTAAGTTTATGCAGGTGCTAGCTGGGGATGCCTCCTGCTGTCCAGCACAATGGCCCTATGCAGCTGGCCAAGTCTGTGGGCTCCAACCACTGTGGCTGCCTGCTGAGACATTTGGGAACACCTGTTAGCTCCTGAGGAGAAGAAAGAGAACTGGGCAAAGGCCAGAGTCACCAGAGATGTGTGTGGGGGTTTCGCTGTGGGCTTGCCTCCTTCTGTAGTGGACATTTGGGTGCATTTCAGTGCTCACCGTTCCTCTCTGGCTGCTGCTGCTCTTTGCCCACAGGAAGGGCTACTGCAGTGGGCAGTATGGTCACTCACCTTCAGTTTCTGTTACCATACCAAGCCAGGCAGGTGCAGGGAGACAGAACCTTTGCTGCTCGGGGATCCGAACCTGAACCTCAGGGTTTTGTGAAGCTGGCCAGCCATTGTATCACCATTGAAGAATCAAAGCAAAATACAGTGCGTTTGACCCACAGAACAGAGAGAACCCGTTTTTCCCCCTACATCTGAGCAAAGGAAACTATTAGAGGCCAATAATTTGTTATCTTTGGTACCTTTGGTAGAATGCTAATTCTTAAAATGTATATTTTCTGGCCACAGTTACAGAAAAAGACAACATAAAATTTCCTAAAATCTTAGAAAGTGAACAATAGACCTCTAGCCTTGAAGTGACTAAAGATAAAAGTTATTCCAGAAGAATTAGAAAAGATTCAGAAATATTTTAAATATGGTTCTTGGAAGGAGAATCCATGTGAAAAGCACATATATAAAATATTATATTTTATAACATATAATCAATAATCTGATTTTCTATCCAGAGAAGGAAATGCACAATAAGTCTCACTTTAGCAAAAAAAAAAAGTGAAATAGAATGTTTAAGAGTTGAATCAGAAATAGCAAAATCAGAAGAACATCAAAGAAAAGTCAATGGAAGTGAATGATGTCTCATAGATCAATGAGCTGCTGCTCTTATGTGGGACAGAGCAGAGACCTAGGGCGCCTGTGCACAGCCTCAGATGGAAAGGAGAGTCTCAGCTGGTGCGAGGCAGGGGAAGACTCTTGGCAAACTCGCCTCTTGTTTCTCTGACCCCTGTTGTTCCGCTCTGCCGCTTAGGTAGACCCCAAACAGCGCCGACCCTCAGGAGAGACCCCAAACCTGTCTGTGCTCTGCTTCCACCACCAGAAATAAAGAAACACCAGCCCCTTTGCAGACATGCTGCCCAGGAAAGCTGAAATCAGGTTGTCTCTCACACTTGATCACAATTCTCAGGTTGCCGTGACAAACTCAGTGTGGCTGACAATCAGCACTGTGATTGCAGGGACAGAGCAAGGGTGTGTCCAGAACCCTGCACAGCAGCGTCTCCCACTGTCACTCACTGCGGTATCTCCTGCTGCACCACACACAGGCTAGCGAGGACTCGCAGGCATTTGGAGTTTTCTTTCTCAGACATCTTCTCTACATGGTAGAAACAGGGGCAAAGCCTCTCCCATCTTTGGGGCAGCCAAAAATGTCGTGTTGTAGGAGGAAAGATGCTCCTGCTCCTTTGGTGACCAGAGGACAGAGACCATTTATCAGGGCCTTGGCGGTTCCCTGGGCTGTGGTTTGCAGGAGAACATGGTCTTTGGGGACACCAAGCCCCATGGGGAATGCTTGTTAAATGCGAAATGGGCCAAGGAAACAAGGCATTGGCATATTGAAACACAGTTTTCCTATCAATCATCAGAAGCAAGCATGTTATATGGATGTCTGAAGTGGTTTTGGAAGTGACCCATGTTCCACTGCCCTTCGAGTCATCTACCATGCCCCTCCCTGCACCCTGACAATAATGATTCTCACTGGTTTCTGACAAGTTCCACAGAGCTCCACACTGATTCCAGGGCAAGACTGATGAGTTTAGCCTGTGTGTTCCTGGCTTGATAGCACATGGGAAATGCACCCATGGCACCCACTTAGCCAGCATCCTCCTAACCCCCTATGTACTTAACATTTACTTCTGGGCAGGAATGAAGAGAGGGGCCAAATCCTGAAGGGGCGGGGCTCTCCACATTGCACACTTTCACCAACTTCCCAGGCCCCATCTCACCCAAATGGCAGTGTTTGAGAATTCAGGGTCCCTTCCTTACACCCAGACAGGGGCAGACTTGAAAATTTCTGGACAGAAACATGAACGCCCTTCTATGATCTTGTTTCCAAGATTTTTATAGGTCAAACTCTCTGCACAGGTGGTGCAGAGAGTACATTGACCTTAGCTTAACTGGGTCATCTATGAACTTCTGGCTGTTCATACTTTGAATATTCATTCTCTTTCTGAGCAGGAAGGTTGAGTTCTCTGAACAGATGAAACGAAAAGGCTGTGTATCTGCAGGGTGAGTGGCCCTCCAGTGGCGACTACAAGTGTCTTCATCTTTGCCCTTACCCTAAGAGAAGCAATGCCAACCGCCAGCTTCTCCTGTTCAGCTCTGAGTGATTCACTCTTTATAACCAAACAGTGCTAGAGTTAATGCTGAGTGCCAGGCTCTTTATTACTAGCATGTGGTCATTGGTTTTACTTCTATCTGTTTTACTACCCTGTTAGGTTGACTCATTAAAAATAGAAATAGGGGGACTGGAGTTGATAGTCTAGCAGGTAGGGCATTTGCCTTGCATGTGACTGACCCGGGTTCGATCCCCAGCATCCCATATGGTCCCCTAACCACCGCCAGGAGTGATTCCTGAATGCAGAGCCAGGAGTAACCCCAGAGCATTGCCGAGTATGACCCCAAAAGCAAAAAAAAAAAAAAATAGAGATGGGGCTGTAGTGATAGCGCAGTGGGTAGGGGGTTTGCCTTGCATGAGGCTGTTCCAGGTTTGATCCACAGCACCACATACGTTTGGGCCCTGCCAGGAGTGATCCCTAGTGCAGAGACAGGAGTAAATCCTGAGCACAGCCAGGTGTGGCTCCCAATCAAAATAAAAATCACTAACAATCCTGTATGGTCAAATATTTTTTGGGCAAGTGTATCTAATATATTCAATTGGTTGAATTGAGACTCCCAGACATGGGGCAGAGCTGCTACTGGCTCTCCCTGTGACCAGCCGCTCACGAGGTGCCGGGAGGGTTGGGTTCTAGCCCTGACCCACCATCCCAGCAGAGCCTCGCAACAAGCCAGACGACCCCCACTCCATGAGGGCCTCCATTTTCCACATCCGGACTTCTCTCTCATCAGACCTCCACCCAGCAGACCAGCCTATCAGCGCCCGGCTCGGCGCGGCCGCTTGTGGCCACGCCGGTTCATCAATAAATGCTGGACTTAGAGATGCCTACAAGAGTATGCTACCTGCACGGCAGAGCCTGGCAAGCTACCCGTGTTGTATTTTATATATATGCCAAATACCAGTAACAATTATAGACCTCATTCCGGAATGGATTGAGGCTCTTTATGTTCCTGGAGCAAGCAGATGCCTTGGGCTCTACTAGCATGAGGCAGGACATATGGAGATGTTACTGGGGCCCGCTCGAGCAAATCGATGATGAACGGGAAGACAGTGATACAGACAGACAGTGAATTGAATGGATTAGATACAAAGAAAAAGTTTCAGAACCAATATTGCTGGGGATATTGCAAAGCAATTTGCCAAGGAAAATGAGTTGGGTAATTAACCATATACAAAAAATGAACTCAAATGGGACCAACCACACTTACCTGGGGAATGGGATTGTCATGGTCTCAGATATGATATCAGAACCACAGAAAACAGGAAAACTTTAAGCAAATTTAATTTAATGAAAATGTGCAACAAAGACACTGTGCAAAGAGCAAGCTGTGAAATTTGAAGAAATATTTGAGTACTGAATAATCAGAGGCCAATATCTACATAGACATGTTTATATGTCTATGTAGGGTGTGTACTATATCTTTATAGTAAATATATATAAATAAAGATATAAATAAAGATATAGTCAGACATCGGAGGATATTTTTATATATAGTTCCGTATTGCTGGACACTATCCCCATTTCAGGTATGCTACCTGCATGGCAGAGCCTGGCAAGCTACCCGTGTCGTATTTGATATGCCAAACACCAGTAACAATTAAATACCTCATTCCCAGGACCTGATGGAATGGTTTGAGGCTCTTTATGTTCCTGGAGCAGCAGGTGCCCTTGGGCTCTACTAGCATGAGACAGGACATATGGAGATGTTGCTGGTGCCTGCTCAAGCAAATCGATGATGAACGAGAAGACAGTGATACAGTGATACATGTATGTATAAATATATTCAAAAATATCTACAAATATATGAAAATTCCCACAACAAAGGACACAATCTTATAGGTAGTAGCTTCACAGAGGAGAGATGCAGAGACTAAGGAAGCAGATGGGAAGGTCCAGAAACTGCTTAGGGAAGCTCCAATCAGAACTTCAAATCAAATCAGTTCTGCTTGGACCCCTGTTAGCTCAGCTGCTCCCCAACCGAAGCACAGAATAATGAACTTGGAGAGAAGGAGGAGAATGTGCTGCTTCTTGGGTGGGAATGTAAAATGGTGTGTCCACTAGAGAAAGCAGTTTGGTGGTTCTGCAAAAGCACTAAACAGATGGTGACACATGACCCAGAAACTCCACCCCGGGGTTAGTGTTCAGATATTCATCACAGATGAAATGCAGAACAGAGTATGCCGTGCCCATCAATGAATGGACAAGTGTGGTACAGGGTAGCACACACAGCGGCACACACCACCGCATTTATCTTTGCACCATAGCATCTGCTGGGACCATATTCCATCTTATACATAATTCCTAGACTCATACACATACATGTGTATAAGATTTGTAGGGATGAGATCCCAATGGGCAGGGGGATGCAACTGAGGTTCCCTCGGCTGCTCACCAGGACTGAGCTCTGAGGCTCTGGCTGTGAGACTGCAGTGCAGTGACCTTTGGATCTTCCAAAGGAGGGTATGTGTGCTGGGGTAGTTTCTCGCTGCACTCCGTTTTGGGGCAGGAAGTGCCTGCCATTGAGTGCAGGTCAATGCTCCAGAAAACACAACACTGGCCACATGGCAAATTCTGGCCACGCCTATTAGCATGAGCGGGAGATGAGGCTATGGTGATACTCCTGCTGTGCCCCAGCCTGGGGTGGACCCTGAGCACATGGATGCAGTGACTGACAAAAGCGAGGGCTGCAGTCCTGAGGTAGGCATGGAGTGCGGTGGCTGCGGCTCTGTGTGATTTGGGGTGTGGGGTGAGGGGCCCAAGGCATCCCCTCTCTTACTCAGGGACACTGAACATGACTTTACAATGACCTCAAACTGGGTACATCTGGTCACACGGAACTTGAAGAAACTACTCAGATGCTGACACTTACTCCTGCCTTCTCCTTACTAGGACCCAGAGCCCCACTAGCCCCTCAGGGTTGCCCAGCTCCTAACTCACGGCACTGGACAGTAATGGCAACTCAGAGGGTGACATCTGCAGACAACACAGAAATGGGCAGACAGGAAGGAACAGAGATGGATGAGAGGACAGATGTTGGCTCCTGTGCAGTGACTTCCTTCCTACCCCTGCAGCACTGTGGCCTGAAAGCTCAGAGGGTTGAGTGGCCTAGGTGCTCTGGACATGCTGGTCCTCCTGGTCACCTCACTGGAGGTTGGTGTGAAGTGTAGTAAAAACAGGCTTTTCTCCATGAGATTCTCACTGTCCTCGCTGGGCCTTCTCCCCGGGGCCACATGCTGAGGGCCACATTCTTCTCCACACTTTCCCCAAAAAAAGCCTCCTCAGGGCACCTTTGGCATCTTTGTTCCTCAAGGTGTAGATGAGCGGGTTGATCACGGGGGGCACCAGGTTGTAAAAGAGGGCCACGAACTTGTCTACATGCTTCGACACGGCCTGCTTGGGCTTGATGTACATGTAGATGAGGGTGGTGTAGAAGAGGGTCACCACAATGAGGTGAGAGGCCGCAGGTCCCAAAGGCCTTTATCCTTCCCTCAGAGGACTTGATGCCTACCACGGTCCAGCCGATACAGCCGTAGGGAGGCTGTGATGAACAGCAGGGGCAGAACGATGAGGATCACGCACTCGACGAAGATGACCCTCTTGTAGGTGCTGATGTCTCCACAGACCAGCTGCAGTGTGGGCACAGACTCGCAGTAGAAGTGATGGATGCGAATATGCCCACAGCGGGCAGTGACATGCCATAAGCCGTGTACCACAGAGTTCCCAAAGCCCAGTGCCCAGGAAGCCCCCGCTAGGAGCAGCAGAGCTGTGGTGGCATGAGCTGCGTGTAGTGCAGGGGCTGGCAGATGGCCACGTAGCGGTCAAAGGCCATGAAGGCCAGGAGTACACACTCGGTGCCCCCTAGACCCAGCGTGTTGAAGAACTGCACCACACAGCCCGCCACGCTGATGGACTTGTCATGGCCCTGGAGGTTGACGAGCATCTGTGGGGCGATGGTGGTCATGTGGCAGAGGTCCACTACGGACAGGTGGGTGAGGAAGAAATACATGGGTGTGTGCAGGCGGGCATCCAGCCGGCGCCACCAGCACGATGGTCCCGTTGCCCACCAGTGTCAACACATAGAAAATGGAGACGATGACCAAGAGGGCTGCCTCCAGCTGGGGCTGGTCAGAGAAGCCCACCAGGATGAAGGAAGCCCCTGTGCTGGCATTGGGCATCTCCATTGCATCCAGTATAGTTACTGAGAACCGGGGCTGGGTCTGTGTCAGATGATTGGAAAAGTTTACTGTCCCACAGGTCTCCCTGGGGGTCACGGTTGCAAGAGAATCACTTGGACCTTGTCCGTGTGTGCCTGCTAGGAAAGTAGGTTCCTACTGGGAAGCCTCAGCTGCCAGCATGGAGCCGCAGCCCTGGATCAGGGCAGCCGAGAGCGTGTGGTCCAGGAAGCGGATCTGCCTGGTGTGTGATGGGGAAACGTTTGCTTTTTCTGCCTCTGATCAAATGGCAACCGAAGCTCGCTTACCTTACTCACAAAGCACCCCTATGTCCCTCGTGGCTGTGCTGAAAAATCTCGGTCTGCTTTGATTTGCTGTGACCTTCAGTGTGAAAGCAGCTGCTATTATTACTGTTGATATTATCATTATTGTTATTTTCCTCTGGGAACTGCATCTGCTAAAACAGTGGCATCAGTGACAATGTGCTATGCTCTGGGCATGAAAACCATGTGATTCGTGCCAGTCTTTCACACTCGAGTCATATCTAGAAGGTTTCCAACTACTGACAAACTTGGCTGGCCAAGCGCCTCTCAGGTGTCTTCTTTCTGTGCTGAGGCGGAGGAAGTACGCAGAATGCAAATAGTGGGGGTCTCATGTCCCATTAAGAGGGGAGGCCCATCTGCCAAGGACTGGCTCCATGTGGGGAAAAAGAGGAGACTCTAGAGGGATGGTTGGAGAAGCGCCCAAGAAGGAGGAACCCTGACTCAACATAGACCCTTCTCTGGTGACTCCAAGCCTCTGTCAGCTGTGGGTGTCCCAATGCCAACACATCTGGCTTGTCCCTGGTCTTGGAGGTGGATGTTACAAAGCAGGAGAGACAGAACAGGGGAGCTCTGTTCCCTTAGCAGAGAAGCCGGGGGAGTACACACTCTCCCCTGGCCATGCTGGGAGTCCTGAGCAGCTCAGGAAGGGTTCTGGGGAGCAGGGTTTTGGGGCTCACGAGTGGCCTCCGTGGTAGTTTCTCTGAGGCTGTGATGTCAGAGTGAGACTCAGACACACAAGAGCTCTTCTCCACAGAAATGTCCCCTGTATGTGTGTCTCAGTGTACCAGAGGTTCTGGGAGGAACCAGTGCATCTGAGGATAGGTAGAGCCAGCAGGAGTGTGCATAGGGAGAAGGCAGGGACCTGAGGTGCCAGGGCAGCTCTGAGACTATCCAGCTCACCTGTGTCCACAGAGCATGCCTGTTTCCATAGACTCTGGCGAACTACTAGATTCTGGGTACCTGCACTGGGTCAGGGATGGAGCTGACGTGCAGGGGCTGTGCCTGTGTCAGTGGACGAGGACAAATGGACACAAGGCGTCCATGCCCCTGCTGCCTGTGCTACCTGCGATGGAACCAGAAGCAGCCAGAGGCAATTAAGCATCACACCCACAGCTCACAGCTGCTCTTGATAGTTTGTTAATGCTCTTCTCTGCTCCCAAAAGAGACTTCTTTTCAGATAATCATATTTTCATTTTTAGTTTTTGCATCACTCCTGGCAGTGTTAAGGGCTGACTTCTGGCTCTATGCTTGGGCATCATTTCTGGTAGGATCAGGAACCCTCTGAGGGGCTGCAGATTAGACCAAGTTGGATGTGTGCAAGGTAAGTGCCTTACCTGCTGCACTAGGGCTCTGGACCCTGTTTTATACATCTGTTAAGTAGACTGTTGAACAACACCCAGCACAGGAGGCGGCCTTCCCTATGCATCCTGAGGCGACTTTAGAATCCTACATTGGTCTCATACTACATAAATCATGAACGCCTTAATACCCTCAGTTAAAGACCCAAGGTGCTTTTTTGTTCCAAAATTTTTATCTCAGAATGGGGATAAAGAAACATTTAAAACGACCACATAAGGGGCCAGAGCGATAGCCCAGCGGGTAGGGCATTTGCCTTGCACGCGGCGGCTCATGCCGCCTGGGTTCGATCCCCGGCATCCCATATGGTCCCCCCGAGCGCCGCCAGGAGTAATTCCTGAGTGCAGAGCCAGGAGTAGCCCCTGAGCATTGCCGGGTATGACCCAAAAACAAACAAACAAAAAAATAAAACAACCACATAAATCAGTATGTACGAGCACATTCAGAGTTTGAAGTCACTGAAGCGGTTACTTTTCAACTTGGTTTAAGGCTTCACCAGAGGAGAAAACCTACAAAATCTGAACATTCTTATTTGCTCCACAGACCCTGGCACCCAGGGCTCCTGTGGACTCACCAGAGGCTGCTTCTCTCCGATGGATAGAGCAGCAGAGCCCGATCAACACTGTGACATGACAGGTGTTGTGGGCACATGAGAACCTGCGGGCAGAAGCAGCAGCCGGCAGTGTGGCTGCCCTAGGACAAAGACATATGGGAGCATATAGATTCACAGGGTGAGGAGACTGAGCCCGCTCTTGCCTACAGCCCTCACTCAGCCCTATTCCTGGAGGGGCTCAGCGTGGCTCCAGGGGAACCATGCATCTCTCCCCGTGACTCATTAGGGCCTGGAGTGCAGGTTCGGGAGGCCATGAATCGGGAGTGCAAGTACCAGCCTACAGGGCATCTGGCTGCCAGCCTGTGTGTGCTCATGGGAGCTGAGGGAAGCGTGGAGATTGCTTGACTCTGCTGGAAAGGCCTCCGGGTCAGCAGGCAGTTCTAATGTATTATCTTGTAGACAATCTAGCTCTAGATAGTCGATAATCAGTCATACACAATGCTTCATTCTGTTCACTACTGATACCGTGAAGAGGTGGAAACAACACAGTCGCCCCATCTGAAGAAAGGAGAGAGAAAAGCTGCTTTGTCCTAACTTCCACGTGAGAAATTTCTCAAATGCTCTCAGAAGTTTCTTCAAACAATGCAACTGTGATGGTTGCAGCTAGGGTGACTGAGGCGTGACTAACATGCCAGTGCCTTTGTTTTTATTTTTAATAAAACTTTATTTAAGTACCATGATCTACAAAGTTGTTTACAGTGCAGTTGTTTTAGGTATTTAATATGTCAACAGTAGTCTTTTTTTGAATATGTATGTATATATTTGGCCGTGCAGGGGCCCATACAGGTTCTAGCCCTGGCCCGCCACCCCAGCAGAGCCCTGGCCGCCACCCCACATCCGACTTCCTCCTCCTCAGAACTCCACTCAGCAGACCAGCCTATCACAGCCCGGCTCATCGAGATCTACCCTGCTGCAGTCTTTTTAATCCAGCCCAGGTATGCTGATCCAGAGACAGACATGGGGAAGAGCTGCTACTGGCTCTTACTGTGCCCAGCCGCTCATGAGGTGCCCGGGAGGGATGGCAGGTTCTAGCCCTGGCCCGCCACCCCAGCAGAGCTCTGGCCCACCACCCCACATCCGGACTTCCTCCTCGTCAGAACTCCACCCAGCAGACCAGCCTATCACAGCCCGGCTCAGCGGCTGCTTGCAGCCCGCGCGGTTCATCAATAAATGCTGGATTTTGAGATGACTACAAGAGTCTGCTACCCGCACGGCAGAGCCTGGCAAGCTACCCATGTCGTATTTGATATGCTAGATACCAGTAACAATTTAGACCTCATTCCCATGACCTGATGGAATGGTTTGAGGCTCTTTATGTTCTGGAACAAGCAGGTTCCCTTGGCTCTACTTGCATGAGACAGGTCATATGGAGATGTTACTGGTGCCTGCTCGAGCAAATCGAAGATGAACGGGAAGACAGTGACAGTGATATATCACGATCACGATCTTCCCGTTAATCATCTATTTGCTAGAGCGGGCACCAGTACTATTCCATATGTCCTGTCTCATGCTAGTAGAACCCAAAGGCATCTGCTTGCTCCAGGAACATAGAGAGCCTCAAACATTATATTAGGTCACGGGAATGACCTAATATAAATGTTGCTGGTATTTGGCATATCAAATACTACACGAGCAGCTTGCCAGTGATAAATATATTTAATTTTTTTTGTCAGCTGCTTTGTCTCAGCATGGCCTGTAATGGTGAAAGTGTTTGCTGCCAGGGATGCCTGAACTTTAGGGTTGTTAAAGTGGACCACTGTTCCTTGGTTTGTGAACATATTCACCTCTTCAATACCAAAGATATTGTTTACACCTAACTTCTTTAAGGAGAACTGAAGTTTCTTATCATCTGCTGTAGCTCTTCTATGAACCACCTTCTTTTTCCCTTCCAATATTTTTTATTTTATTTTTTTAAGTATTTTATTTTTAACACTGTGAGATATACAATTACAAATATGTTCATAAGATGTTCATATTTGGGTTTCGGTCATACAGTGTTCCAGCACCTATCCCTCCACCAGTGCCCATTTCCCACCACCAATGTCTCCGATTCCCACCCCTCCCTAGCCTGCCTCCATGGCAGGTTCTTTTTTTCATAAGATGTTCATATTTGGGTTTTGGTCATTGTTCCAGCACCCATCCCTACACCAGTACCCATTTCTCACCACCAGTGTCCCCAATTCCTCCCTCTCTAGCCTGCCTCTGTGGCAGGTTTCTTAAATTTCTTTCTCTTTCTTTTCTCTCTCTTGCTCTCTCTCTTCCTTCCCTTCCACATTGTGGATTACAGTACATACATTAAGAGGTTGTCATGTGTATCTTTTTGCCTGTATTCAATGCTCAGTTCTAGGTTGGTATCAGCACTTTCAACAATTATTAGCATAATGTTCCATTCTCTGTCTTACCTAGTTTCTGACTCCCACATGTTTGTGATAGTTTCCACCTTTGACAGGACCTCCTGTTCCATATTTCACTTGACCTTGGATATTGGTATCATAATATGTACATATATATATATATTTATGTCATGCAAATAAATGCAGTCATTCTATATCTGTCTCTCTCTTTCTGGCTAATTTCACTCAACATGGTCCTCTCCACATCCATCCATTTATAGGCAAATTTCACAACTTCATTTTTTCTGACAGCTGCATAGTATTCCATTGTGTAGATATACCAAAGTTTCTTTATCCAGTCATCGATTCTCAGACACTGGTTGTTTCCAGATTCTGGCTATTGTGAATAATGCTGCTATGAACATAAAAGTAGGGATGGTGTTTCTGCTGCATATTTTAGGCTTCCCAGGGTATATTCCCAGGAGGGGTATGGCTGGGTCAAATGGGAGCTCGATTTCTAGTCTTTGGAGGAATGTCCATATTGTTTTCCAAAAAGGCTGTACTAGTCGACATTCCCACCAACAATGGATGAGAGTCCCTTTTCCCCCCCCATCCACATCCCTGGCAGGTTTTTTTATTTCTTTCCCTTTCTCTCTATCTCTTTTTCTTTTCCTTCCCTTCCACATTGTGGATTACAATACATACATTAAAAGGTTGTCATGTGTATCTTTTTGCCTGTATTTAATGCTCAGTTCTAGGTTGGTATTAGCACTTTCGACTTGAACCACCTGCTTTCTTTGCGCAGTTCCTTCCTGCTGATGCGCACCTGCGCACACCTTGAGGGCAACCATTTTCAACATCCGGACTCCACAGCTTGTCAGAGCTCCACCAAAGAGAAAAGCCGATCTTTCCCCGTTACGGTTCATCAGTAAATGCACAAACTGAGAACTTACTACCGAGAGTATCCCATCTGCACGGCAGAGCCTGGCAAGCTACCCATGTTGTATTGGATATGCCAAAAAACCAGTACAATTATAGACTTTATTCCCTTACCTGAATGAATGGTTTGAGGCTCTTTGTGTTCCTGGAGTGAACAGATGCCCTTGGTCTACACTAGCATGTGACAGGATGTATGGAGATGTTACTGGTGTCCACTTGAGCAAATTGATGAACAATGGGAAGTCAAGTGTTACAAGTGATTTAATTTTTTTATTATATCACCATGAGCTATACAATTACAAGGGATGTTCATGTTTGGGTTTCAATCATACAGTGTTCCAGCACCCATCACTCCACCAGTGCACATTTCCCACCACCAATGTCCCCTGATTTCCTCCCCTCTCACCCAGCCTGCCTCTATGGAAGGCACTTTGCCTCTTCTATCTCTCTCTCTCTTTTCTCTCTCTCTTATCCTTCTCTTACACATTGTGGCTTGCAATACATACATTTAGAGGCTATCATGTATATCCCTTTGCTACATTCAATTCTCAGTTCTAGGTTGGTATTATAATTTCCAACAATTATTAATACACTGTTCCTTTCTCTGTCTTAGCTAACCTCTGACTCCCACACACTTGTGGTAGATTCCACCCACTGACAAAACTCCTGATCCATGTTTTGCCTGGTCTTGGATATTGGTATTATGCTATTTTTTATATCCCACAAATAAATGCAGTCATTCTATATCTGTTCTTGTCCCTCTGACATATTTCACTCAGTATGATCCTCTCTATGTTCATCCTTTTATAGGCAAATTTTATAACTTTAGTTTTCCTAACAACTGCATAGAATTCCATTGTGTAGATGTACCAAAGTTTCTTTATCCAGGCTTCTGTTCTTGGGCACTCTGGTTGTTTCCAGATTCTGGCTATTGTGAATAGTGCTGCTATGAACATAGAAGTGTAGATGGTGTTTCTGGCCTCCCAGGGTATATTCCAGGAGAGGTATGGCTGAGTCAAATGGGAGCTCAATTTCTAGTTTTTGGAGGAATGTCCATATTGTTTACCAAAAAGGCTGTACCAGTTGACATTCCCACCAACAATGAATGAGAGTTCCTTTCTCCCTGCATCCACTCCAGCACTTGTTCTTGCTCTTTTGGATATGTGCCAGTCTCTGTTGTATGAGATGATATCTCATTGTGCCAACACCAGTTTTACCACCAATGTGCCATTACTGCCACCAAAGGCCCTAGTTTACTACCAACCTTCTATACCTTTCTCCCTGAGCAGGCACTAATTATTTTGCTTATTATAACATATATCTCATAATGGTATTGCTAAGGTCAGGACCCTTTTTACTGAGATGTTCATGCATATTGGACCATCTGTGTTATTGCTTTCACTTATTGAGCTTATTAAACATTTTGGGACTGTACTCAATTTTTTAACAAAATTGTTGATGTTAATTTCTTACAAATATTCAATATTCAACCCCAAACATACTGCCATTGCAACTTCCAACCTTACTTTCAATTTTCCGAACCACTGATAAGTCTGTCCCTAAGTAGACCCTCAATAATTTATTTTATATTGCTTGCTATAGCTAATTTGGTTAATAGATTGTTTTTTAGAAAAAAGTCACAACTGTTCAATCTCACCATGGAGCCATTGAGCCATTAGCTCTTGTATAAGAAATTACTGATACATTGTTATAGGATAGATATTGTGAGTATATATTTTGTTACTGGTTTCCTTATACTTACATCTATTAAATGTGATGTTCTACTTAGTATATCAGTATATTAGTGCTTGAGATGTCACCTGGCTGCACACCCAGGAATTCCAAAGACTGTAACTGGGTGATAAAGTTGTAATTAAAATTTACAAAGGCATAACTGAGTGATGCCTTTACAGTATGTGTGTGACCTTGTGGTCTTTTAGAAGAATAGGGAGGTGGGAGAAGGTAGCCCAACCTTGACTTTGTGAAAGTTGGAGATTTCTGGGTGGAGTTTGCCCAAGTAGTGGAGTCTGTTCTTGAATATGGCAACGATTGTGGAGTGTGAAGGTTTTCAGCTGCTGGACCTCTGTTGGGATGGACCAGACCCAAACCCATGTCCTTCTGGGGGGGGGCATGTAGTCAGTCCTTTGGCCTGAGTAATGCTCACATGTGCAGGATGTGCTAAGTGAGCTTTGACAGACTCATGTCCACAGAGACTTATCCACTGATCTGATGTTGACCATGTCATGGATGGGGTCTGGGTCTGACTCTAGTGACAAGGAAGAGGCCTCTTATTGGGGAAATTAATGACAAAGTAGGAGACACAGACGGGCAGTGTAGAAGCCTCTGGGATGAGAACTTGACTCCCCATCAATGTGAGAATCACATTTATTCCTTATGGCTCCCACCAAAGTGGCGAATCTAACCTAGTCAGCAGGTCTTCAAACTACAGTTAGTAAGGGGAAGTGGGGGTGTAGGAAGGAGGGAGAGACCTGTCCTCAGGAGCTCGTGTGTGGAGACTCAGAAGTGCTCCTTCAGCCCCAGTCTGGCCATACTGCTCTGGAGAATGCTCTGGAAGACAGTTGGCATGTGCCACAACTGTCACGCTGACGGTGCCAGTTCACTCAATACTGCACTGATGAGAGTGGTCGGTCGTGAGCAGGCTCTGTCCCTCAGTGCTTCCTGAGTGATTCTGTGGTGAAAAGGAATGTCGTGCTCAGAAAATAAAAAAAAAAACATTCCCATGGAGGTGTGTGGCTCCCACTGCAGCTACCTGTGGCAGAGCTGATGCCTGTCCTAGCCCTAAATGTACTACCCTGATGCAGATGATGGAGATTCAGCTTGTTTCCTGAACTGGGGTCAGCACGGAGGAGCCTCACTTGTGGGCAGCCAGAGGCTGTGTTGGTCACCAAGGCCAGAACTGTGGGTGGCCACTTTCTCCTCAGCAGAGCAGAGCAGAGCGGGAGAGCAGAGCAGAGCAGGGGTGGTGTAGGGCTGTGCCTTCTGCTCCACACTCCACTAGGGGCAGATGAATGGGTTGGAGCCTCACAGCCTGAGTCTAGGTGCCCTGGACTAGCTTGTCTCATCAGAGCCCAGCGAGACCAATTACTGGGCTTCTGGCTGCCTGCTTTGGTGAGGGCTGGCAGCGTGACAGAGGAGTGCCCTGGGGAGGGCCACATGTGGGCTGGTAGGTCCAGGCCTAGGGATTTATCTCTGTCCCCCTGGGACTGTAGATGTGGTCCTCAGTTGGGGTCGGGAGCAGCGCTCAACAGAAAAGCAGAGACAGGGAGAGGCAGGGTGACTGTGACTCATGCTATGTGGCTAGAGACTGTCAGACCCTTGGAAGTGTCAGGATGGCAAGAAGGAGTAAGCAGAGATCCCCTCGGCTCCAGCTGTGGAGGAGGCTGCGTGTGTGTTCCAGGGTCGGAGGTCCCATAGATGCATCTTTTGTGAGGGTAAGGGCTATAGTTAGTGGACGATTTGGGCTGAGCTCAAATCTAGTGTCATCATTAGTAGATGTGGCGTGGAAACCAGGAATGGAGGCACTTGTAGTTTATGATGACATTGAGTGATCCTTGGCCATTCACACCCTTCTTCCCTGTCCACACAGATCACACACTGTCATAGCCTTTTGTCTGTACAGTGTTGTATCTCCTCCAACCCCCTTCCCAGGAAACTGCCATCTTCATTCACCAAATCCCACCCACCCATGGGCTACTCAGTGTCCTTGCTTTAGCCTCAGCCTGCGCTGTCTCCCTCTGCTGTGAACGTGGATGGGATCCATGTCCCAGAGATCTGTGTTATATAGGGGACATATTGTCATTCTGGTTTATGCCTTCAATGGTATAACATACGGTATAATGGTATGACAAGGCTTTTGAACAAGTTCCTGTAGAGTATTTCTAGCCTGTAGAAGTGCTGTCTGGTTGGTGGTGTTGGGTGCAGGTATCAGTCATGTCACATAGTATCTTAGGCACTGAAGAGCCAAAAGTGTCTAGCACACATCCAGTGATGTTCCCTCATTGAACTTTTTATGTCATTAGTAAGCGGAAGGAAGAGTTCTGGCTTGATGGATCCTTTCTGAGCCTCCCAGATGATAAGGGACCAAGCAGCAAGTTACGCAGACTCTGTGCCTTAATGGTCCCAGAAGCACTTGCAGGAGGGCGGGGAGGACTGCTGAGTGTGTCAACACGCTTAGGGAGGCAGGTGAGGGTGCAGTGGGGATAAGTGGGTGCAGGTGGGGTTAGGTTGAGTGAGGGGAGGGTGACCAGGTGGTTCCAGGTGTTGGGAACAGAATCTATAGGCTGAGGGTCTTCCTGTCTGAAGGGATCCCATGGGCTCATCCTCTGGTTTTGAACTGGGTAGACAGGGGTCCAGTCTCTGTGCCCTATTCCTTGCAGCTCTAAGTGGACCTGTTCACCAGCTCAGGACACGATGATGCAGGAGGACAGATTTCTTCTGTGTCTTTGATTCATTGGAACTGAAGGAGGGACACCAATGAGCAGCACGTTTTGGGGTGCTCTGGGTCTCTCACACCTCACAAACCTTCACAGACCTCATCCTCCTCAGCGCCTAGTTGCGGCACCTTCAGATGTTGACCCCTTTCCTGAAGCCCGCTTTCTCTCCATAGGCTCATGACTGTTGACCCAGAGCATGACTCCCATCTGAGGCTCAGTCCTCCTATGGCCCCAGATTCCTCCCCTCAACATGACACTGGAATGTGCTCCTTCTTAATGCTTGCTGTGTGTGTGCTGGTGCCCCCACATCTGAATGTTGTGGTACCAACCAGGAGCTCTGCTTGTCTTATTCTGGGAGTGAGCGCGACAGAGAAAATTCAGTTAGAACCAGGTCATGGGGAGGAGTCCTTCTCAGGAGAGGGATGTCTCCTCATAAACGTAGAGTAGAGGTACAGACAGTGGGGAGATATCCCACTACACAACAAGAGACAGTGGCAGAGGATGAAGTGTGGCTGAGCTCAGAGCCTGTGTTTTCTGCTACATAGATTCCCAGTGACTGAGGGGGTTGCATTGGACTTTCCAGGTGACCCAGGTCCTGAGAATGCTTGACTGGAGATCAGAGTTCCATATGGGAGGCCCCAAGGGATCCCAGCACTCCAGGGGCCCTGGAATTTCAGGCTTGGCCAGAAATAAAAAGTAAAAGCATTAGTGCCTGAGAATGCACACTCATTTAACATGGACAAGTCACTCCTATCCACTTAGGAAGAAGCACAGCGTTGCATATATTGAGTTTGTATCCTCAAATCCTTCATCCCGATGGATCCGTGACATGCTGTTGTGAGCCCGGGCATGGTTGGAGAAGGGAGGTGACCTGAGCAGAAGGCCTGGACATAACACGTTCAAGAGCAGTTCAGATGGACCCTGCTGGCTCTGGGCAGTCACACACCCTGGGAGAGGATGTCCAGGTAACTCTCCTCTATTTCTTCCAGCAGTTTGTGTCCCTGATGCCTGCACTCCTGCCTGTGTCTGCTTCCTACCTGGGCTCTGTTGGTGAGTGGACAGAAGGTAGGGTCTACCCAAAGAAGCAGGTGTTCCAGTGCTAGAGTTGGGGTCAGCACTGCTGATAGGTCCTGCCCAGACAGCAGCCCTGTGCCTGCGTGGGGGTCCCACAGCTGCTCCTTATGCTGCATTTTAGGGGTCAGTGAAGTCCCCTGATGACCCAGAATAGGGCACAGCATGCCCTATTCTGTGATACACCACCACAGAATAGGGCATGCTGTGGTGGATCACATTAAGAGGGGGCGGGACTCAGGGACACTTCTCTTTGGTTTTCTCTGGACACCTGAGGTGGCATCATGCAGGATAGGAGTCACAGGGTCCCTCACTGACCCCCTGCACTGCCCCTGATGTCACAGTGATCACAGTGAGTCATGGTGATCAGTGGCCTCAGTGACCCTTTGTCCTGCTCCTGATTCTCATGTCCTGCTCAGCAATAGGGATGTCCTGGACCCACCATCTCCATGCCCCACATGCCAATAATGTTAACAGTGACAGCTCAGGGACTGGACACAGTGACATGAACCATCTGCCCCCATATGGACATTGTCCAGGCCTCATGCTGGTGACCTATGTTTCACTGCTGAGTCTCATCCTGTCCTCAGGGTTCTTGGGGTTCTCCATTCCTGGTGAGTGGGATAGACCGGTCGGAGCCTGTCCTTTCTCAGGCCTATGGAATCAGCATCTGAAATAACTCTATTGATTCCTTCACTACTTAGACTCTGTCATTGGTGAGTGGGTGTGGACAAGTAACAGAAGAGAAAGCACATGGATGAGGAAGGCCATGAGCTCAGTGAGAAACCTCAGTGTCCACCAGCTTGGAACCCTAGTGAGTACGTGTTGCGTACCAAGCCATCCACCATCTAGCTTGTTCCTGCCCCTGGTGTCCATCTTCCTGATGGCCATGGGGAATGGGAGTGCCGTGACTGAGTTTGTGCTCAGGGGCTTCTCGAATGACCCCAGACTGCGACTGGTCAGCGCCATTTGCTTCCTGCTCATCTACCTGTTTGCCCTGCTGGGCAATGCCTCAGTCATCGCAGCTGTGATCCAGGACAGCCGGCTGCACACACCCATGTACTTCTTCCTGAAGAACCTGTCCTTCCTGGACATGTGCTACACCTCGGTCACCCTCCCCAAGGCCATCATCAATGGCCTCACGGACTCAGAGGAGATCTCATTCACTGAGTGCGTGGCCCAGCTCTACCTGTTTGTCACCCTCTGTGCGTCAGAGTGCTTCCCTGTTGGCGGCCATGGCCTATGACCGCTGTGTGGCCATTCAGAGGCCCCTGCACTACGGGGTTCTGATGGGAAGAGGGGCGGTGTTTCCTGCTGGTCTTCATGGCTTGGCTGGCTGGCTCGCTCTATGCCATCTTCCCACACCAACAACACCTTCTCACTCCCCTTCTGTGGGCCCAACGTCATTGAGCACTTCTTCTGTGACAGCTCCCCTGTCATGCGACTGTCATGTGCTGGACCCCACAACCACGAGGAGGTGGGGTTTGTGGTGGGGGCTGTGTCATCCTCAGCGCCTTCGCCCTCACAGTCTTCTCCTATGTGCTCATTATCTCTACCATCGCCCAGATGCCTTCTGTGAGTGGCCGCCAGAAGGCTTTCTCCACCTGCTCCTCTCACCTGGCCACTGTCATTCTCTTCTACGTCACTGGGAGCTTTGCCTACTTGAGCCCAACATCTCGCTACTCTCCCACTCAGGGGCGCCTGGTGTCTGTGTTTTACTCTATTCTCACACCCAGTCTGAACCCTGTGGTCTACTGTCTGAGGAACAAGGACATGCAGGCTGCCCTGAAGAAGCTCTTTGTCACATCCAAGTAGGTTTGTGAATGAGCTTGTAATAATCAGAGGAACTGCAGGTCCTGAATATACCAGTGACTCAGAGGAAACTGGTATATTCTAGAATTTGAATGTGGAGAGGTGGAGCCAGATCCCTGGGGCCTGGGCTAGGAGTGAGGTAGAAACTCAGTCTCCCAGAGGTCAGAGCTGACTTTTTCCAAGGGTCCAGAGAGTCAAACAGAGAGTCTATGTGAGTTTGGAGGCTCACACCCAGCAGGGCAGCGGCACAGAGATCTCAGCTCAGAACTTCCAAAGGGAGTTCAGGTACCTCCGACATGAACCTACATGGGGATTATGAGGAGTTCAACCTTGGAATTGGGCTGGCTTGATGTATGCAAATCAGCAAACTTATTTCATCATGTGATCAGAAAAATAGTAAAGGTCATTTGAGCTAAGAAAAAAAATCACTGGACAAGATCCTGTACACTTTGGTGGTAAGAACTGAAATGGAGTTTAGTCAGGGTTCACATGGAGCTGCTACATGCCCACAGCTGAGCTCACTCCAGGATGAGCATCTTTGGAACTGCTTGCTAAGATCAGCATTGGGACAGGGAGATGCTCTCAGCATGTTGGGTTCCTTTTGTTTACAGCCCTCTGTCCTCCTCAGCAGGGTCAAATGCCAAGCTAAGTTCAGTGGCTTGCTAAAATGTTTTTTTTTTTTTCTTTACCTTATGCCCTTTGCATGCTCTTGTTTTGGAGCTATGTTCTTTTGTATAGATACAGGAGGAAAGTTAAGGCTAATTTGTTATTCTTGGGATTGCACCATATTTCTTAACTAAATACCTCAATTGCCAATAGATTGATTTTAATTCCTCACACCCAAAGAAAGGAGGGTCCCACTGAGGGACTGGATAGAACCAGGAAAAAGAGACCACTCTGGCTTTTATATGAAAGAAAATTGATAGTACCTTAAGCAGCTGAAATGATCAATCTGGTGAGAGGAATACAGCATGGACTATATGGGTGCAATCTCCCTAGGATAGGTCACCCTAATCCCAGGTGTAGATAAATATCTCTTTTACTATGTTTATAAAAATGACTAGAAATGTATTGAAGTGGTTGTTTGCTAGCTCAAGATGAGAGAAAGCAACATCCAGAGATTCTACACTAGCCCCAGGAGCTCAGGCAGAGCTTCCTGTACTTCTTGCACCTGGTGAGAGGAAGCCCTTCTCACTTCCTTTGTTTTTAGAGTAAAAAAGCCTTTTACCTTTTGCCCAAGTCTTTGTGAAGTCCTGTCCCCTGCTTTTGTACAGAACTACTCCTTGCCTCGAAAAACTATAATAGAAACTCTTGTTTGTCTGGGGGTCTTAGTAGGTCAGAGGTATAAGTGGGTTGGAGGTCTGGCTGAGTTAGTCTGGTCAGCTCTGCTCTGCTCCTCTCTGTGGATAATTAAAACTTTGAACTTTCAAAGAACTGGTGGTCATGCTTCTGTGTCTATCGGCTGGAGGGATGACTGTTGGCCCCTAAATGTGGCCAGAGAACCTGATGGACCTTAATGAACCCTAATATTGTTGGGGATTCTGGACAGTTCTGAACTTTGAACAGACCTGACATGTGTGCTCATCCATGGACAGCAGTCCACTTAGTCATAAGGGAGAGAGAAATACTCTGTGGGCTCTGATTCACCACATGATCACATTTCACAGAACAGAGGGGTCATGACTGTATGAGAAAGATGCTGCAATGACCGTCATCTCAAGTGACCCTTAGTTTTTGCTCAATGGGTCAGTGTAAGCCAATTGTGAATGAAATACTAATAAGACTCCTATTTTAAACCCTGCTGAAGAAGGAACTAGCAAATAAATGAGTCAAACTAAGAGATGAAATAGTTTGTTTTTGTTACACCCAGCAGTTCTTTTGGCTTGTTCTCAGAGTTCAATCCTGGCATGGTTTGAAGTCTAAAATGTGAGGAGATTGAAATTGCTGTGGATCCCAGAACACTGGAGTAAGACCCCGAACTCCGTTGGACATCAACCCTGCATGAGGGAAGGGTTAAGGAGAGAGCTCTGCCCTGCCATTGCTGTGGAAAGACACCAACACAGCGGGAGGGGGTTCTGGAGAGCAGTTCCCAAGTTTGCTGAAAGAACATATGCCTTTTATACATTTTACATAGCTGGGGGTGTTGATGTTACAAATCACGTAGCATTTGTACAGTCATAAACTCTTACACAGATGACAGTCACTGATTTAAATTTTTCCAAAGATAACAAGGCCAGCCCATTCTGCTCTGCTTTAGATGTACACATTTGCCTGCCAGTTCCGTGTTATCTTGGTTAAACATAGTCATGCTTATGTGGGTGTTTGGCCATCTAAAGGTTACATTCCCTTGGGGAACAGGGCCCACTTCTGGGACCGTTCTCAGAGGTATGTAAGGTCCAGGGGTATGTAAGTTCCCCAAAGGCTTGCAGCTCAGACCCCAACAGAAATGAGGTCAGCTGCATGTAAGGCAAGTGTTTTAGTCCTATTTCCTGGACCTGGAAATACCCCTTGTTAATCGTGAATGGTGTTATAAGTTACCAATGCAAATTTTTACCACCATACAAGAAACATTGGTAATATTTTCTCCAAGGATTCACATGTGAGTGACTTTGAACAGAGATGAACTTTTCCAACAGCATCCAAGATGGTTAGTGTGACTATGGGGTCTGCTGTAGAAAAAGAATGAGTGATACCAGCAGATGTGCCAGGAAGATTTGGTGTTTGTCCTCAAACTGTGACAGAGGAAGTTGGTAACTTCTATCAAATGTACTCTGCACTCAAGCTGTAATTCATAGAACAAACCATTGACCCTTGGAAATGCTGACATGGTCTAAGGAACAGGGTTTATTCCAGGGCTGCTGCTGGACAATGGGAATATCCTTGTAGGTGTAAGTGAGGGCCAATTACTGGGTGTCTGGCTGTCTGATTTGTTGAGAGCTGGCAGCGTGTCAGAGGTGTGCCCTGGGGAAAGTGCCCGTGGGTTGGCAGGTTCAGGCCTAGGGATTAATCTCTCTTTCTCCCCGGGACTGCAGATGTGGTCCTCAGCTGAGCTTTTCAACAGAAAAGCAGAGACAGGGAGAGAAAGGGTGACGGTGACTAACGCTCTGTGGCTGGGACACTGTCAGACCCTCGGAAGCATACAAACAGAGGGGGAGGAGTCGGCACCCAGAGATCTGCCAGGCACCAGCTGCTGGGGAGGCTGTGTGGGGGTCTCAGGGCTGGTGGTCACAGAGGTGAGATTTCTGTGAGGGTAGGGGCTGCAATTTCATGATGGGGAGCTCTGAGCTCAAGTGCTGGTGTCGTCATAAGTGACTGTGGACTTGTGAAAACCTAAACTAGAGTTACTAGGAGCTTGTGATGACATTTTAGTGAACCATGGCAATTTATTATTAATATACTTTTTGCCATACCTGGTGATTCTGAGGGGGCTAGTTCTGGCTCTGCACTCAGAAATTATTCATGGTGAAGCTTGGGGGTTTATATGGGATACTGGGGATTGAACCTGACTTGACCACGTGTAAGTGGGTAAGGAGCTTATCCTACCCCTGTACTATCAGAACCCTGTTAGGAAGGGTTATTACTCATGACGCGAAACCATGGCTATTTAGATGCCTCCTTTCCCTGTCCCACACACAGATCACACACCATCATGTAGATTTTGTTTTATAGTCACTTCTTCCCTCCCTGCCTTCCCTTGGAAACTGACACCTTCATTCTCCAAAGCCCACCCACCCATGGGCTGCTCAGTGTCCTTGTTCCGGCCTCAGCCTCTGCTATCTCACTCTGCTCTGAACGTGGGTGGGATCCATGTCCCAGGGACCTGTGCTCTAGAGGGGCCATGTGTGATCCTGACATATGCCCTCAAGTGTATTTCAGAGGTAACCTCTGGTGACTGTGTGTACCTGGTTATAGATATGAGCCATATAGACTGACGGCCCTTGCCAGTGCTAAGCGACATTTCACACAATTATTCCATACTCTGTAAAAGCACAAGAACACAAGAAGACCAGAAGTCCCTCATCCTGTCATCCCTTCAGAGACAGAAACTCCTGTGGTTATTGGTGTGGAAATGAGGTGACAGGAAGGCAGCTTGTGGGCATCCTCTCTGAGCTCTTTACGGTGAGGGGGTAGAGCAAGAAATTCTGGGGAGTCTGAGGGGAGCAACTAGGTTGTTTGTGCTCAGCTCCCAGGGACATTTGGAGCCTCATAACCAAATTGGGTTGGTGGGCTCTTGATCCAGGCTGGCTAGTGGGAGAGCCAGTGAGGGGCCTCCCTGGCCTCCCTATTGTGGGGTGCAGACAACAGGGGGATGTCTGGTGCAGACACACTTGGGGACAATGCCAGGGCTGCCTGTGTCAGACCATGCCCCATAATGTGAACATGGCTTCTGAGGTCCGGATCCTGGCTAGGGCCATGCTTTGGACTGTGATTCTTGGATGTGAGCCTCCTGACCATAAAACACCTGCACCCCAACTTTATCGCTTTCATCAACTCTGTGTGAAGGCCCTGCTCGAGTGCAGTATGATGGTCTCCCCAGCAAGGCTAGGTCTGGGATATGTGTGAGCTGGAGCTCACAATTCCACAAGTGACCCTTTCAGCTAAGACCATGCTTCCGCAAGTGACCCCAGATCATCTGGGAGCTCACTCTCATGAGTGATCCTGCTCACCCGGGAGCACAACTTGGTGCAGTCAAAATGAAAAATAAACCAACAAGCAAAAATTAGTGATTGCAACGTCAATGTTCATTCTTTCCTAACATGCAAATTGCTTGGCATGCCACTGGAGATGAGCCCAGTCAGTTTACTGTTGTTAAATGTTTTAGATCATAAAATCCTTCATCCAGTGTGATTTGTGACCAGCCATTGTGAACCTGTGAATGGTCGGAGCAGGGAGGTGACCTGAGCAGGAGCCTTGGACACACCATGTTCAGGACCAGTTCAGAAGGTTCTTAATAGTCTCTGGGCAGTAACATTCTAGGACAGGATGTTCAGGTCACTCTTCCTCTCTGTCCTCCAGGCAGTTCGTGACCCTGATGCCCATGCTTCTGCCTGTGTCTCCTTCCTAACAGGGCTCTGATGGTGAGTGACCGGAGGGCCAGGTCCAGGTGGTGTGGGATACCAAAAAAGAAATAGGTGCTGTAGGGCCAGAGTTGGGGTCAGCACTGTTGGTAGGTCCTGCGGCCTTGTGCCTGACTAGAGTCCCATTAGCTACTTCCCGTGGTGCATTTCAGGGGCGAGTGAAGTCCTGTGTTGGCCAAGGGCAGAGCACAGCATGCATGAAGCAGGAGGGGCCTTGCCTGGAAGGGGGCCCAGAAACATTGCACTTTGTCCTGGGTGTCTCTGGACATCTGAGGTGGCATAATACAGGATCAGATCACAGGTTACATGAGTGACCACTTGTCCTCCTGACACTATGGTCTGCCCAGTATGAGGCATCCTGGACCCATCATCTCCTGCCCACACCCAGTGATGTTCAGTAGTGAGAGCTCAGGGACTGGACATAGCAGCCCGCACCCCTACCATCCTTGCTAGAGATGGCCCAGACTTCACACCCATGACTTTTGATGAGCCACATCCAACATACTGGGTTCTCTTCTCGCTGAGTGAGGTAGACTGGTTAGAATCTGTTCTTTCCCAGGCACATGGATTCAGCATCCAAATACCACTGGTTGAAGCTTTGCACTCCTTAGACTCTGTCACTGGTGAGAGGTGCAGATGAGCAGCAGGAGAGAAAGCATATGGATGAGGGCACCTGTGAGCTCCATGTCCACCACTGGGGCTCCTTTGTGTGAGCCAGCCACTGAGTCCACTATCTGCTGTGCTCTGCTCCTGGTGTCTGTCTTCCAGATGGCTATGGGGAATGGAAGCATTGTGACTGAGTTTGTGCTCAGGGGCTTCTCGGATGATCCCAGACTGAGGCAGGCCAGCGCTGCCTGCTTCCTGCCCATCTACCTGTTTGCCCTGCTAGGCAATGCCTCGGTTATCGCAGCCGTGACCCGGGACAGTCGCCTGCACACACCCATGTACTTCTTCCTGAAGAACCTGTCCTTCCTGGACATGTGTTACACCTCGGTCACCCTCCCCAAGGCCATTGTCAATGGCCTCACTGGCTCAGAGGAGATCTCGTTCAGTGAGTGCGTGGCCCAGCTCTTTCTGTTTGTCACCCTCTGTGCGTCGGAGTGTTTCCCTGCTGACAGCCATGGCCTATGACCGCTGTGTGGCCATCCAGAGGCCCCCTGCACTATGGGATCCTGATGGGCAGGCAGCGATGTTTTCTGCTGGTCCTCACAGCCTGGCTGGCTGGTGTGCTCTACTCCATCTTCCACACCAACAACACCTTCTCCCTTTCCTTCTGTGGGCCCAACGTCATTGAACACTTCTTCTGTGACATTCCTCCCATCATGAGACTCTCCTGCACTGACTACCACCTCCACGAGGCCATTGGCTATGCCATGAGCACCTGCATCATCCTCAGTGCCTTTGCCCTCACGGTCTTCTCCTATGTGCTCATCATCTCCACCATCGCCCAGATGCCTTCTGAGAGCGCCGCCAGAAGGCCTTCTCCACCTGCTCCTCTCACCTGGCCACTGTCATTCTCTTCTATGTCACTGGGAGTTTGGCCTACCTGAGACCCGCATCTCAGTACTCCCCAACCCAAGGGCGCCTGGTGTCTGTGTTCTACTCTGTTCTCACACCCAGCCTGAACCCTGTGGTCTACTGCCTGAGGAACAAGGGACATGCAGGCGGCCCTGAGGAAGCTCTTTTGTCCCAACCAAGTAGGCATCTGTGCTCAGGTTAATTCATGTCCTGATTATGAATGTAGGTGAAAGGGCCTGTTCCTGAAGCTGTATGTGGAGAAGTGGAATAGGCAACTCTGTTGAGATTCAGAGGGAAAGTTGACATTCAAAGTTCCAGAGACAAACCAACTCTTTTTTAAATATTTTATTATACCACTGTGAGATATACAATTACAAAGATGTTCATATTTGGGTTCTGGTCATACAGTGTTCCAGCACCCTCCCCACCAGTGCCCATTTCCCACCACCAATATCCCCAATTCCTCCCCCATCCCATAGCCTGCCTCTATGGCAGGTTCTTTTTCTTCCTTTTTGTCATTTCATTTATTTATTTTTACAAAGTTGTGCTTGATAATTTGTTACAGACATTCAATATTCCAACACCAGTCCAACACCATTACACCTTTCCACCATCATTATTTCCAATTTAACCTTAAGCCCGACCCTATAGCAGACCCTCAATTATTTATTTGTTTTAATATGTTTTATTATACCACCATGAGATAAACAATTACAAAAATGTTCATGTTTGGGTTTCGGTCATACAGTGTTCCTGCACCCATCCCTACTCCCAGTACCCATTTCCCTACCACCAATGTCCCAGATTCCCTCCCCTCCACCTAGCCTGCCTCTACGGCAGGTTCTTTATCTTATTTCTCTCTCCCTCTCTCTCTCTCTGTCTCTCTTTCTTCTTTTCCTTCTCTTACAATTTTTGGATTGTAATACATATACTTAGAGGTTATCATGTGTATCTTTTTGTATGTCAGGTTCTTTATCTCTTCTCTCTTTCTCTTTCTCTCTCTTCCTTCTCTTACACGTTGTTGATTGCAATACATACATTTAGAGGTTATCCTGTGTATCTTTTTGTTTATATTTATTGCTCAGTTCTAGGCTCAAACCAACTCCCTTTTTAATTTTTTTAATTATACCACCGTGAGATTACAAAGATATTCAAAATTGGGTCTCAGTCATACAGTGTTCCAGCACCCGTCCCTCCACCAGTGCCCCATTCCCACCACCAATGTCCTCACATCCCTCCCACTTCCACCCACAGCCTGCCTCTATAGCAGGCACTTTTTATTTTCCTCTCTTCTCTCTCTCTCTCTCTCTGTCTCTGTCTCTCTTTCTCTCTTACACATTGTGGCTTGCCCTACAGACATTTAGGGTTTATCATGTAAGTCTTTGTGTATATTCAATGCTGAGTTCTAGTCTGGCATTACCATTTCCCACAATTAGTAGAACACTGTATATATTTATATCCCATTAATGAATGCAGTCATTCTATATCTGTCCTTTTCCTTCTGACTAATTTCACTCAGCATGATAATCTCCATGTCCATCCATTTGCAGGTAAATTTCATGACTTCGTCTTTTCTGACAGCTGCATAGTATTCCATTGTGTAGATGTACCACAGTTTCTTTAGCCAGTCTTCTGTTCTCGGGCATTTAGGTTGTTTCCAGATTCTGGCTATCATGAATAGAGCTGTGATGAATATAGAAGTGCAGATAGTGTTTCTGCTGTGTGTTTTTGGGTCTCCAGGGTATATTCCCAGGAGTGGTATTGCTGGGTCAAATGGGAGCTCAATATCTAGTTTTTGGGAGGAATGTCCATATTGTTTTCCAAAAGGGCTGAACAGTTGGCACTCCCACCAACAGTGGATGAGAGTCCCTTTTCTCCCCACATCCATGCCAGCACTGGTTGTTCTTGCCTCTTTTGGATGTGTGCCAGTCTCTGTGGTGTGAGATGATACCTCATTGTTGTTTTGATTTGCATCTCCCCTGATGATTAATGATGAAGAGCACTTTTTCATATGCCTTTTTGGCCACTTGAATTTCTTCTTTTTGGAAGTTTCTGTTCATTTCTTCTCCCCATTTTTTGATGGGGCTGGCTGTTTTCTTCTTGTAAAGTTCTACCAGTGCCTGATATATCCTGGATATTAACCCCTTATCAGATGGGTTTTGGGTGAATATTCTTTCCCAGTGTGTGGATTGTGGTCTTTGTATCTTGGTCACCGTTTCTTTTGAGGTGCAGAAGCTTTTCAGTTTTATATAATCCCATTTGTTTATCTTTGCTTCCATTTGCTTTGTCAGTGGTGTTTCGTCTTTGAAGATGCCTTTAGCTTTGATGTCATAGAGCATTTTTCCTATGTTTTCTTTAGTGTACCTTATAGATTCATGTCTGATGTTGAGATATCTTTAATCCATTTTGATCTGACTTTTGTGCATGGCGTTAGAGGGAGGTCTAAGTTCATTTTTTTACATGTAGCTGCCCAGTTTTCCCAGCACCATTTGTTGAAGAGGCTTTCTTTGCTCCACTTAATATTTTTTGCTCCTTTATTGAAGATTAAGCGATCATATATTTGAGAGTGTGTTTCAGGATATTCCAGTTCTATTTCATAGGTCTACAGGTCTGTCTCTATACCAATACCATGCCGTTTTAATTACGACTGCTTTGTAGTAGAGTTTGAAGTTGGGGAAAGTGATGCCTCCCATCTTTTTTCCCCCAAGGATTGCTTTAGCTATTCGGGGGTGTTTATTATTCCATACAAATTTCAGGAGTGTTTGGTCAATTTCTTTGAAAAATGTCATGGGTATCCTTATAGGGACCACATTGAATCTGTATAAAGCTCTAGGGAGTATAACCATTTTGATAATGTTAATTCCTCCCAATCCATGAGCAGGGAATGTGTCTCCATTTCCTAGGTCCTCTTTATTTCTTGGAGTAATGTTTTATAGTTTCCTTTGTACAGATCCTTTATATTCTTAGTCAAACTGATTCCTAGGTATTTGATTTTCTGTGGTACAATTGTGAATGGGATCATTTCTTTAATACGTCCCTTTCTTTTCTTTTACTATTTGCATATAGGAAAAACCATTAGACTTTCGTTTTCTTTTTGAATATTGATTTTGTACCCTGATACTCTACTATAGGAATCTATTATTTCTAGGAGCTTAGTGGTAGAGAGTTTAGGGTTCTCTAAATATAACAACATGTCATCAGCAAATAGTGACAACTTTGCTTCTTCCTTTCCTATCCAGATTCCCTAATGTCCTTTTCTTTTCCTGATTGCTATGGCTAGTAGTTCCAGTATTATATTGAATAGAAGTGGTGAAATTAGAAGCAGCCTTGTCTTGCC